>JAUTDX010006369.1:0-21618 GCA_030844895.1 Ambrosia x helenae
GAGAAGGTTTATTCATTACCCGCGTCACTTGGGTTGAACCAAAAGCTTAATCTTGATTTTTCGAAAGGATATCAAGAATTCCCAAGGCAATTTGGGTGGGAGATTGTGTTGAACACCAATGATTTCGCACATTCTTCTCCATATCCTTTTTGGTGAAGACCCTTAAGTTAACTTCAGTTAACTATTCAAGTTGTGTGACTAGTTTTCCTATTTGGTCAACAAGTTTCGGTATGTTGAGAGTTTGATCATTGAAAAATGTGATGGATTGAGGTCTTTGAGAGTTGAAGGACTTGCTAAGCTTAGGGATTTAAGTGTTTTAGATTGTGTTGATCTTAAGTCGGTGTATTTGAAAGCATTGGAGCTCAACTCTCTTCGATATAGTGGGCTTTTATGTTGGTTTTCTTTGGAAAATTTGATGTACTTGAACGATGTCAAGTTGGATTTCAAGGGTCCAGGGTTCAACCACTTGAACCATGACTCTATAATCCACTCTTGCGAGCGATTCGAGATGTAAGCGTGCTTACACTAACATGGATGGATGTTTAAGGTAAATATCTTTAGGATTCTGAGCTTAATATAGACTTGTAGATTGTTGTTTAAACATCGAGTTTTTATATTCTTGTAGGAATATTTGGACCCTTGTTGTCATCAGAGCCCAAATGAGCAACATTTCAGATTTAGTAAACTTGAGGATTTGTGGTGGATTGATAGTTGTATGGAAGATCATAACATTAATACATTATTTCAGTTTTTGAAGTTTTGTACTTCTCTCAAGAGGTTGTTCATAAGTGTAAGTTCCATTTCCAGCAATCTATTTGCAAAACACATCAACTATTGATACTGTAAAGAAAGTTACTATTATTATTTTTTGATACACAACAATGAATTTGCAGATTGTCACACGAAGCTACTCAAAGACATGTGAGCATGAGTGCTCCACCACGGTCCAAAAGGGGCGATTGCGCAAGCTGAAAGTTGTGAAACTGAAGGATTTGAGAAGGAAGAGGACATCATCTTGTCAAGGAGCATTTGATGGAAGTTTTCAACATTGAACCGCGAGTTGTAGAGGTAAGGAAGGATATACACGACAGGTGTTTGTTAAGATTAGGGAAACGCCAGCTAATGGTAAAGCAACAAAATCTAACAAGTTGAAGTTATTGTTACAAGTTGTGGAAGAAGTTGAGATAGTTTGAGTTGTAAGCATGCTCATATGACATAATGATCCATCTTTGACATGTTATATATGTTTGACCAACTTTTGTATATATAACTTTGGACATTTTTGCAGTTTTAGAATGGGAGAACATTGTGATTAATATGAGTACTAAAAGTTTATCTATTTGTTGATGCATATTGAGTCACTAAGTTTTACTAGTATGAATACCCGCGCGTTGCTGCGGGTATATTTATTTTGTAACCTCGTAGTTGTTGCTGAGTTTGTAGTGTGTGTATGACGTTTGTAGATGATTCGTTATGGTGACATGTAGTATGTAGAAAGCAACAACCTAGTATAACTGTGTGGTATTTCGACATTTATAAAACTACACTATGCATAAACAAACCTCCATAAAAGAGATTTTTAAGAGGCAAACTAATACAGAGTTAAAAAGAAAACAATATAGTATAGGATCCTTATGACATTATCTTTTTTAGTAAAAAATAATAAAATACTTGATTCCATCCAGTACAATAACTTTTGACTGATGAAGCAAAACAATTTCTTGTCGGTTTTTTACAAAAGTTATTACCATGTAAGCTCAGTTGCACTCTCTTTAATATCATTTCATTTCTTCCTGTTCTCATGAATTATGAGTATGGTTTTAAGATGTGGTTAATCAAGTGTACCTAAATTTGACATGGTAATAGCTGCTATTTGCTTCAGTCCTTTAATTGTCTTCATTTGTGGTTCCTATTTATATTATGTGAGAATATATGTGGTTGGAAATAGCCAGAATCTGAATAATACAAGACAATGGTACAAACATAAACATTTTTTTACAAGAAATTTTAGAAGGGAAGAGAGCTCTTTCTACCTCTCTATTGTCACCTAAAAAGAGGAAAAGACAAATAATAACATGTAATTAATCATAATTAAGTAATTAACAAGCTTTAGGATTGAGAATTAAAAGGAGGGAATGGAAGAGATTTTTAGTATTGAATGTCTAAAATTGTTAAAGCACATAGTACAAAGCATCTCAATGCATCACATGGTACAAGCATCTTAATGCATCACATGTAACAAGCATCTTAATGCATTGACAAGGGCATAAAGGGAAGAAAAGTTGTCAAGTTTAGAGAGATTACACTTGTGACTTTTAAGTTGCCACCTTAACTTTGACATTTTGGACCTTTTTACCCATCTCTCCCTCTTTAAATGTAACTAGTGGGAATGCCCGCGCGTTGCCGCGGGTGTGCTTATTTTATTGGCCACACTAGCGTGACGGGTTTGCGAGTAATTTATTTTGAAAACTAATTTGCTAATATAATTAATATAAGATATGGTCGACATTATGCATATGTAAATCATTACCAAACTGCACTTAATGTTTTTGTTCCTGTAAGATTAATTTGGTAACAATAAAATAATTCAATAGGAGGCCTTGTTTTGTGTTTTTGTAATATGAAGAACAAGAATTCACCCCAACAGAATTTTCGAATATTTTAATCCTGGTTATCACCGTTAGCATATCGAATGAAATCGTAATATATTACCATACTCAACGTAGACCAGATCTTACATAATCATTTTGAAGCTCTTTTAAAGGAAGATCGATTAAAACTATATTAAAAAATGATTAGATATTATATAACAGTAAATAATCAAAATATGCAAGGAAAAGATGAGTTTGATTGCCTTTAGATACCCTTTAAAACAATAAGTAATTTATCTATTACCAAAATTTGGTATTATGCTCATCTGTTATAAATAAAAAATGCTACATTACAAGCATCTAATGAGTCAATACTGGATAGAAATTCCTAACATCACATTCCTGAACTTCATGCAATATAAAAGTCTTTTTGATCCCCTGAAAGATAAATGAGTATCATACAATTGCGACATGATTGGAACAAACATTAGCATATACTTCCGTTCTTGACCTCCAGAATGTGGAACTACCTCATGCATAGTTGCATACACAAATAATGAAAACGCCATAAAACCCGAAGAGGGGAAACATCAAACTGATGGAAAGATAATATAGAAGTATAACTAAGTATGCATTAGAATAATAATGTGTCACTCAACGCGAGATTGATCAACAATATTGACTTTATAACTTTGAGCGCTTGTCAAATCATGGTCGTCTAGCAAAGGCCTGCAAACGAATTAAAAGTAAGATTAATAAGTTCTAAGAACAAACAGGTATAAATTTCGAAGGTGATAAACTAATGGTTCTAAAATATACGGACTTCCAACAAATTCTGTCCCGATAACTAAAATTAGTATTTGACCGTTTACAAAAGGGGTGATAGTGACATATTCACTAAACTGTTTTTTGACCAGTTTACTAAAACTGTTAACTCTTGTAATTTTGTTGCAATATTTTAAGAATGCATAACCACTGATCCGTTACAAAATATTGTGTCTTGCCTCAAAAGAGGTAATTATGACTTGTTAACTAAAATTTAATTTACAGGTTCGAGTCAGGGCAGTTTTGTCTTAGAAAATTATCATTATGGTAATGGTCATAACGGTTTAGGCATAGTAGATACAGGTCGAAGATGGAGAGTTTGGAATGAAACCTAGAACATCCTCCACTGTCAGCACCTTGGTATAGGGATGAGCATCCGTCCCGAATACCGATCCCGAACCGAAAAAATACCGATCCCGTACCGAACCGATACCGAACCGAGGGTGTTCGGTATCGTATCGGTACCACATTTAGAGTTTTTCGGTTTCGGTATTATCGTATCGGTACGGGATCGGTATCGGTTCGGTATTTTAAGGTAAAATACCGATACCACACCGGTACCGTACCGATACCGATACCGATACCGTAACCGGTATAATCGGTATCGGTATTGGTTTTTTTGACTTTTCGGTATCGGTATTGTCGGGATCGGTATCGGTTCGGTACCGATACCGTCCCGAGCTCATCCCTACCTTAGCAATATAATTTAAGAATACTTGTTGCAAGCTAAGCTGCGTTGATAAACAAAAATGATAACATCGAAATGAACTTGGAAGTATTATATGGACGTAAGCTAAACGGCAAAACTGAATAAGAGATAGAGATCTTACGTTTATATTAGGCTGGATTTTCATCCTTTCAGAAGCCTCATGCAAACAAACAGAAACATGTTAAAATAAGTGGAATAGTGATTGAACTACCATTTGCAGTAAATGTGAATTGCTTAAAGATAAATGTCCACTTTAGAAAACTCATAAGAGCAAGGTAACATGAATCCAGTTTCTTTAATTGAAAAGTATTATTGCCTGATGTAAAGAATTTGATCAAATATTCCTTACATTGTATAGCATCATTCGTTACTTGTGTATACAACCATGTAGTGTCAAATCTTGCAATTTTATTTTTAATTGAGAGAAGTATAAAACACCAAAAAACAGTCATGAATGATCACTGTACACCATCATAAACAAACAAACCTGTAAGAAAGATCTCGATCTTTTCCTCCGTTTCATTGCAATTTTGAAAAGTAATGGAGCCCCATCTTTACAAGAACCTGAATATCTTGTTGGCCTTAGAAAAATAAGAATCAGAATAATCCCAATTTTTATGCAAACCTGAAATCCTAAAAGTAAAGCGAATGACTCTCCATATCAAATAACCACACATGAAAAAAAGGAAACTAACTAACAAGTAAACAATATACAAACACACAAACCACTTACTCGAACGGTGGTGTTGAAGTGGAATGAATGATGATGAGTTGTCGTTCATGTCAGATTATGAGGGAGATGGGAGTGAAAGCAATTGCATAGATTGCCCTTGATGATTGAGTTGCTGTTTAAGAGAAATATTTAAAGAGATATATTTAGGGTTATAAACTTATGATGAAGGTTACGAAGGTGGAGAGAAAAGGGTTATGAAGGTAACGGAAATTTCATTGATTGTAGAGCAGGTCAAGCGTAGCAGGCAGAAGAGCATATAATGTATAAAGAGGGAGTAACTTATTTATTTCTTTGGGTTACATGGTACAAGCATCTTAATGCATTTGTATAAGCATCTTAATGCATTGATAAGGGTAATTTGGGGAAGATTTATATGACATTTGAGGATTAAAGCACATGACTTTTCAAATGCCATCTTAAATTTGCTAATTTGGACACATTTAGCCATCTCTCTCCCTTTATAATGTAGTAGAGATATAGATTTTAGGGATATTTTGCTGAGAGAATGACTGTGATTGATATACAAATCAGAAGTAAATTATCAAATCAGTTTCATGCACAATTTCTCTCAATTCACCCCTTTCGATTCTGTATCAGAAGGCACGGGTCTTTGTACAGGTTTATGATGTGGCCGCGGATGAATAATCAAGCAGTGTATGAGAAACAAAGGATCAATAATAATAATATAACACGGATTAATCAAAGGTAATAGGATTAATCTTGGAACCCTTAAAGTGTTATAATTTGCCGGGAAAAAATGACTCTGGATGGCAGTTAGGTGTCGAATGATCCTAAAATTATATACGAAACAATGATAATAATATAAGGATTAATGTTTAGTTTAAATTATGCTACAAAATTGAACAGAAAGTTTAAGCATGGAGGAACAATAATTAAAAATTTCAACCAAATTTAAAATAATAAACAAAATTTATAATCATATATCGTTTCTCAATTATATACTTGCTATGTTTTATTAACAATTTAGAATAATGGTGTATTAATTTATTTTAAACAGATGTACCATTAACAATATGTACTCAAAAGAATAAAAAATTTACCTGATGTCTATTTATTTAAGAAATATATATGAGTATATCAAAAAATATTTGAGCTATCTCTTACTTTTACTATATGATCTCTTATATAATAACCAAATAAAAGAAAATCTATATCTATATCTATATCTATCTATTAGAAACCTGAAAATAAGATGTACCATCTCTTTCGTTTATCAGTGGCAACATTGTCTATTAATGATTTCCAATCAGCTATTTCTTTCCCATCAGTTGTTACGAAAGGCAGAATCAAAACCATCAAAGAATGGATTTTCAGGTTTTAGTTGGATGTAGTCCTTCCCGTATTTTCACACGGGATTTCACCTAGTACTCCTAATAAATAAAACTCATTTGTGCTCTTTGTCAATTGATTAATCCAACTTCAATTTTATTCACCATCTCATAAAACGCATGACATAGAGATGATGTCATCTATACTAATTAAATAATATGTGGAACACATGTGTTACTACTATTTACTAATTAAATAATACGTAGGTCCCATCTGTTACTGATTTATGTTGAAATGCAAATGTTATTGTCACTTATAGAGGGAGCTTCAATATCTGTTCCATTTGAGCTCCAAATTTTATCTCCAAATTCAAAATCAAAATCAAATCCTTATATATAAAAAGATGGAAAAGAGAAACATAGTCATTTCATTTTTTGTTTTCTTCTTCATCCGAAATCCAGATTTCAGAAACTTCATCTACAATTTCCACTCAAATTTCATCTTCAACACAAAACCTAATAGTAATAATAACAATAACAATAATAATAATAACCAGCATTTGATAGCTGAGAAAGCATTCTAGATTTGACGAGACGATTTTGATCCCCAGGTGTTCTGTGTGAAGCTGTAGAGGTGTTCGTCAGCTTCCTCTATTTTAATCTGTGAGCCTTGGTCACAAGCTGATCCTCTTTGTTGTTTTGAGGGTTAAACATTGATTTGAACAATTAGTTCCGGTTTGTGAATAGATACAATGAAGAGGAGATGGAAGATTAATGAGAGAGAAATACAGTTCATGTTGTCATCTTCGGCGTTGTCGGTCATTCAACAACCGCCTCCTCATCTTCTCAACGACAGTGAGACAATGGGTTCTGCTACTACAATTTGTTGTTGTTATTGTTATTATTGATATTATTATTATTATTAATATTATTATTATTATTATTATTATTTTAAATTGATTCGGGCTTGAATCAGTTATACTTTCTATTAATTATTTTGCAGTTTTGCTTCACAAAGGTAAGTTTAGGGTGGCAGTCTTCACAAGTAGATATGTGGATCTCATATTACAGAGTACGTTTTAAAAACAAAAACGTAATAACTTTATGCTTATGTTTGAGTAAAATTGAATGATTGATAGTGTGAATGCTGAATACTAAGGAATTTGATTAAGTTATCAGAAGCATTTGACAATGGTCAAACAAGTGATCAGAAATAAGGTGAAAAAACAAAGTCTGTCAACGATGGTCAAACAGAGTGATCAGATTTTATATATCAGTGGTTAGTACTTAACAGTGATTAGTGATGCTTAACAGTGGTTAGTGCTTGACAGTGGTTAAGGTGAAAATCTGTTTGAAGCAATAACTGTTTGTAGTAACAGATGTTTTAGAATATTTTCTTAGCAGAGCCACTGCTCTGGAACAGACCTTACGAAACAGACTTTTTCTTACAACAAATGATTGACTTCTTAATTTGGTGTTTAGTAAACACACCATAGTAAAGTCTGTTTATGTTCCAGGCTTCCCTCCATCATTCCTAGAGAGATAATGTTAATAGAGAGAAACATATTAAGAGAACGAGAAAGAAGGTCGCTGGCCGTTCCAGCGTCTGCAATGCCATTTGACTCAAGCTCTCTTTATCCTCTCTTTAAAACTCTCTTCTTCTCTCTGTTTCTTTAAAACTTATTTTTGAAGCCTAAAATGTGCAGCCCATGTCTACTTTTACGTGGTGCAATTGGTTTCAAAAAAGGTGTCGATTGTGGCGTGGAGAGCTGCTCTGGACAGACTTCCTACTGCTGAAGCGTTACATAGGAGACACATTCATGTCGACTCGCTAACTTGCAAGGTATGTCAGCTGGGGATTGAGTCTGCGGACCATTTATTTTCAGGTTGCCCGGTTTTTGCGGAGTTGTGGCAGGTCATCTTTGATTGGTGTCATGTTCCTTTTTTCTTGGCGTTTCATGTTCGGGACTTATTGGAGCTGCATTTGACTGTTGTGTCTGGCTCTCGGCAAAGAAAAGCCTTATACGGGGTGATTTTTAACGGCATTATGGAGTATGTGGAAAGCAAGGAACGGTCTTATCTTTAATCAAACACAGGTATCAGTTGGGAAACTCTTGGAGGAGATCAAGGTAATGAGTTTTTGTGTGATAAAGAATCGTGGGAAGATGATGGAGATGTCGTGGGAGGCGTGGTGCAGGATTGATTTTACGAAAATGGGATAGTCTCGGGTTTTGCTGTTTGGGTTTTGTGACGGTTTTTATCGTTGTTGTTTTGGGGTTATTTTGTATTTCCGGACTCTTTTTCGCTAGGTTCTTGCTAGCAGTGTGGTATTAAAGTTTGTTTGCTGTTACAAAAAAACAATGCTAATCACCTAAAACTTATGTGTTCATTAAAGTGATAAACCATCAACAAAATTTCAAGTAAAACAATAGAAATAGAATAATCAAATTGTAGTATTTACATATCTGAACAAATAGATTAATTAGTCACAATCATTTTAGCACTCTTTTTTTTCAACTCATTTGTATTTAATCCATATAATTACTTTGATCAAGCTAACTAATATAAATAAAGATAATCATAGAAGGCACATGACAATCATTCATCCCCATTTCAACCCCCTTTTGGCCCTTCGAATTAAAAATGTCATCCTCAACTTCTACTTCTTCACAGTCCACAAAACACCCAATCTTAAAAAAACCCAGCGCTGGGTTTTGAAAAAAAAAAACCAATCCTACAACAATTGTACCTATCTATGCATAGAGAAAGCAAGTAATCAACTGATGTTGCATATGCCTTCTTCTCTTTCCTCTCATATAGAGATTATCCTCTCTCTCTCTCTTTCTGCCTCTCTCTCTCTCATCTATTCTTCTTCTCTTTCCTCTCAACAACCCCAGCCACAACCAATTATCATCACCGCTGCCACCAACCTCACCCACCTACGCCACACACCACCACCACCAACGTAACTCCGTCATAAACCACCATCACCTCGTCATTCCACCACCACCACCGAACATACCTTACCACCATTTGACGCCAGCGACCGTCTTTCCTCCTTCACTGAACATTCAATCATTCACCATCACCAAAGACCCAACACCAACATTAGCTCACCTCCACCATCGAACACCCACCAACACCAAAACACCCACCATCACCGTCTCATCTCCATTGTCGTACATCCCCCTCACCCACCTTACTTCTCTCTCTCTTTCCATTGCCAGAACCGACGAAAGGAGACGACACCATCCCCATCGCACCCTCGTGACATCCACATGCAACCATTGTTATACACAGTCTACATCTGATGAATAACATTGGATCTAAACTCTCATATGAAGCAGACTTAAAATCATCAAGTGATCAAACTAAAATCCACAAAAAAATTTCAAAGAGAAAAAGAGAGATAGAAGGCACTACACAGGTCCGCCGCCGCCATAAACGATCGAAAGGTCGCCGGCAACAACAGGGCAACACCCTCTTAGTTAAACTTCATGTTCATTCACTTGTATTCTATTACAATCCTTTTCATTTTAGTGACAATTACTTTCGCACCCTAGTTTTTTTTTTAAATACCCTAATAAATTTTCTCAGGATTTTTGTTAAAACGTGGGACCGTTAGCATACATGTCTGTTAGTCATAGTCTGTTGGTGCCCAATATGTTAAAAGGTGGAATCAGCAGCACACATTTCGTTTGTTAATAATAGTAATGATCAATTGTTGATAGTTGAGATTATTTAAATCAAATACTTATTAATAATTTAAAAATAACAAAACATAAGCATAATTAAAAATAGAGTTACCCCAACACACCCCAACACTGAGATAAAAGCCACAGAGGAGGATCTGCAACCTTTGATTCTTGAACAGCCAGAAAATCCACCCGATGATGCGACCTCAAATTCCTCACCCAACTAGGTTTACCCTTTCCCTTTACCCCACGAACGCTGACCGAAAGGCAATTCATTTGCAACCAGGTGACACCATATCTGCAACAACTTCATCAGCAATTTGACAAGCAAACTCATTCAAATTCAAACCCACCGCTTCACCTACACGAACGGTAGCATCTACCTCTGAGTTAATTGCGACCGCTTCATCGAAGACTTCAGAACCCCTCGTATCAAGAACATTCCTTTGTGACTCAGCCACCGATTCATCCACCTGCTGAATAACCCCCAAGCCCTCCGTAGCCCCCATGTCGATACCACCTTGACGTGCATCAGAACAGTTCAAATCCGGCACCTTTGGGATCCTTCCTCTAAGTTATCAAAATCAGGTCTGGGAGGACAAACAATATCTTCAGGGGAGTTATGAAATAATACCCGAGTCCTTTTCTACTCTTAAAAACATCAGAGTTGCCCATATTAAAACCACATGATCCAGTCCAATTAAAATTTTAGCCCCATTTGGTGTAACCTAAACTTGGGCCACCATAGTAGAGCCCAGATCCCCAACACACCCCTGGCCCACAGGTTCAAAATTATTTAAAACTGTTGAAATGTTGGCGCCTTCAATTCCGGGAGCAAAATTAGGAAACTCATTACTACCATGCACATTTCCAAAATCAGGAAGCTGATTTTCCGCGCCGTCAATGTCGTTCACCGCACTCGGATCTCCGTAATTCATCTTGAATCTCCCCGCCCTCCACGGAATCAAACTCCGAAATCCATGATGAGTTTTCTTCTGCCACCCACACTGTATAAGATTTGTTCCTCCAAACAACCGTAACCTCTTCATCAATGGTGGCTATCATTGTAGTAAGTACGTGAGTATAACCAATCGCATTATCCGCCCCATTCCAAGAGAACTCAGAAGGCCAAACTACCTCTCCGAACAACTTTCCGACTTTGTCATAGACAACATTCTCACGAGCTAAAACTGGCATCCCGACAACTTTAAGCACCGCGATCCTCTCAAACGGAATATCTTGACCCGACCAAGGAGTAACGGACACCAAAGCCTATTTCCACTCATCCTCCTTCGAAACCATAAACTTATTGAGCTCGTCCGCGTCACGAAAAGATATAATCATAGATAGACCCCCAATATATGACACGACAGCTTCTCAAAATCCTGCCCTAGCCAACATCCTCTTCACCGAGTGTAATCGTTCAATATTACTGGAAACCCCCACCACAACTCTCCCAGTGCAATGAAGAGGATACAAAGCTCTGCCCTCTTCCAATGTCAGCACCTTCCTTGATCCAGACGTCCCCCCATAAACTGTATTCATTGCCAGAAATTCATCAACCATAATAGTCTTATCCCTATGAATCCAAACCTTATTAGTCTCCCTCACAGCCCCGTACTCGATCCTCCGATGTGCCCTATCAAACATCGCCAGGGAAACAGAAATCTGTGATTCCATAATAACGATTTCGTTTAGATAAGGCAGAAATCCCATCCGGATTCTTGATTTTTTCACACCGAACAAAACCAAAAACCCTGCCATTAACACCTCTTTTCCTTGGCACCCATGCATCAGTAACATTAACAAACGACTGAAAGGATTCCTTAAGCTTCAATCCCGTTACTCTATCCGAAATGTTTGTAACAAAGAACGTAGTCCTTGTGGCCGGATCATCCGTATCCCGATAAGTTTTTCCTCGGTGGTTGTTGGACGCCTCTCCTATTAGGGTTTCCCATTTTTAATAAAGGCTTAGAACTTTTTCTAGATAATGAAAACTAAAGACACACCAAACTAACCATGGGACCAAATTGTACTTATCTTGCTAATAACGTTGTTTTCCCAAGTATTGTATTATCATTTTTTTAGAGGTAGAGGTATACTTATTAACCAAAAGACTTAAACATTTCAATTTAATATATACAACAATATTAAAGACAATGTGAACAATTTGAAGCAGTAATTAAAAGCTTATTCTTCAACTTTTATGAATTCTCATTTGCCTTAATGAGCCAAATAATGAGTGGTCCAGGCATTGTAAAACATGTCTGGATAAAAATATAGAAACAAGAAAACAAACATGCGATGCCCAAATTTACGAAACGTGCAATAATGAGGCCACTGGCAGTATAATCAGATACTGATTGAACAACACTGGTTTCGATATGGGAATTTGTCTTTATGATTCTTCATCAACGTAACACGCGTGTTGATTGTTGCTGGTATCGCATTGGTACGAAAGCGCGCAACGAAGCGTGCAAAGAATCTTACTAGTTATTATTATTATGTTAGCATAATTTTAATTTAAGATTATGTATTTGTCGTTATGTAGTTCCATATAAAGTCGAAACATCAAATTTAGAGTTTTTAATTGATGTTTCTAGAAAATTATATATATTACTAAAACACAACGTCGGTGACCGCCCGTTTTTTTACAATCACAATTCACCACTTGTCAACCAATCGGTGGCCTCTTTAATGTTGACGTTGGTCAATTTCGGTGGCGCATTTTGGCCTGCTATTACAAAGCTCTCTTTAATTACACATGTATTCTAATTTTCATTTCAAGTTTCTCAATCGAAGGCGTTCTTCCTTGCTCTTTCAGCGATAGTCGACCATAGCGCAGTTGTTTGCCGTCTATCGTTTTCTCTAACATGTCGCCGTTCCGAATCTCTCCTTTGCCGGTTTTTGTCTAAACGGCCAACTTAACGGAGACAAGAAGAAATCACATCTTCAGGTTTCGTACGCGCCGTGGTATGTGACGCGCCGTCAGCTGTGACGTCGCTCCGCCGTTGCTCCGCCGGAAGCTCCGACGTCGATGTTGGTCGGAACCCCTAGGACCTCCCTTTCTCTCTGTTGGCTCTCTCTCCCTCTATAATGGTGTGTCATGTGTGTGTTTGTTTGTGTGTAAGATCTAAGTGGCGAAGGAGTGGTTTTCGGGTTTATACATGACTGGGTAATGGGGTTTTCTTTCGTGTTGGGTGCAACTACCAGTCACTTGCTTGCATATACATGAAAGAACATATGAAACCCATATTGTAAATCCTAAAAAAACCTCAATTTACATCAGTATCATGAATTGAAGTTGCATAAACATGAAACAAGATATGAAACCCATATTGGTTGTTCGTTGCCTGTCTTGACAGCGACTACCTTTGTCTAATCCGTTCGATGTTTGCGATGTACCCGCGCGGCAACGCGCGCGGGTCTAATTGCTAGTTAAGAAACAAAATACACGAATAACCTGGCAAGACTCTTGCTCACCAAGTTTTTTTCTTTCCAAAAAAAAGTCCTATGAAATTGTGAACAAAAATTCTCTGTCATTATTCCAAATTCTCAACCCACACATGGAACAGGAATCCGACAGTATCATTGGTGAATGCATAAGGTAAATTTTCGTTTTCTTTTTTTTAAACGCCTAAAGTTTTTGTTATCAATGAGTTTGAACACTCACCACTTGAAAAGGTAAACTCTTATCTAACACTTTGCTACCGTTAGGTCAAAGACCTTTGGTAATTTTTTTATTAAAATAATAATTAATAACCTTCTGGTGCATTGACAACCCCATCTTCCAATATGGAGGTTATAGATTCGAGTCTTATCAAGAGAAAAATTGCTCTGGGCTAAGCCGAGGTTTTACCACAGTTGACCTTCGGCCTGTGTGTGAAATGGTGACGGGTCGGGATCACCAACACCCTTCGCATTGGCGAACTGAAAAACCTTTTTCCATTGAGTTTACCCAAATAAATAAGAATAGCCTAAAAGTATAAAATGTTTTTAGGGTTTCACTATGTTAGAATCACATTGGCTCGGGTTCAGCGAGTAGTGCACAGCAACTTTCCACCCTCCAAGGGCGTGGTTTTGTTTTTAGCAGATTAGGATTTTCTATTAAAAAAGGGGTGGCGGTTGTTGCCCGCCTACCTAACATCCTTATGTAATTTACTCTTTTTGTCAATTGAAAAAAATAAGAAAGATATTAAAAGTAAAAAAAAAAAATTGCCACATTGGACTCTTTTTTCCCGATAATAACTCCCAAATGCAGTCCATGTGTTATGGTAGAGCCTTGATATTAATATTACTAGATTATACCCCGGGAACGTCCCGGGGTTGAGAAATCTAATATGACATATTAATTTTACATATGAAATAGAATGATTCGCTTTACAGTTACATGCAAGAAAGCTTCGGTAGCACCTAACCTAAAACAATTAAAATTGTATCTCCAATGTTAACGACTAACCTTAAACAATGTATAACTCTAATATTAATATCTAACTTAAAACAATGTATAACTCTTGAACAAAACCCCACAAAAAATAGTCGTTTTTTTTCGTTTTTTATATAGCACTATGGTACTCGTTGGAAAGATAATAAAACGCTCGTAATTTGGTGTAATTTTTTCTTTAAAAAATCTCGTATATAAAAGATATTAACGTTTAAAAGTTATGGGAGGAAACATAAGAGAGAAAAATCCAATTTTATTTTTAAATATTTTTTTCCTAAAATATCTCAATGCCACATGGGATGACACATGGCACATTCAAGGAGGAGAATGCCTCTTTGAGTGTCATGTCATTAAAATGGCTTTGGTTTATTATATGTATAGATAATTCGCTTTAGTCCTCCAAAAAGGTTTTGTCGACCTGACTTCGGTAATTTTTTTTTTTTTTTTTTTTTTTTAAAATATTTTTTCCTAAAATACTCAATGCTACAGCTTCGGTAATGATGGAGAATTTGCAGGTCGGAGATTGATGAGGACTACATAAGCAAATTACCAGATGATGTTCTTCGACATATTCTTTTAATACACCCTTTGGATTCTGGATCAAAAGCTGTAGCTCTCCTTACAGGTTATTTGACAGACCATGGATATCAACAGTCAAAACTCAAGATATTGAATCTGTAATAGCTGATTTTCTTGTTAGATTTGAGGAAACAAATCCTGTAAAAACGCCCCGAAAACTTGAATTCCATCAAAGTAAAGATTTGATCATGACAGTGTTACCTTATGGGTCGAAAAGAAAACTTAATCTTGATTTTTCCAAAGGATATCAAGGACTCCCAAGGTTATTTTGGTGGGATATTGTGTTGAACACGAAGGATTTGGCACATTCTTCGCCTTATCCGTCGTTTGTCAAGACCCTTAGATTAACTTCAGTTAACTCCTTAAGTTGTGAATTAGTTTTCTTCTTTAATCAGCAAGTTTCGGCATCTCAGGAGCTTAATTATTGAGAAATGTGATGGATTAAGGATATTGAGAGTTGAAAGTCTTACTAAGCTTATGTATTTAACTATTTTAGATTGTGTTGATCTTGAGTATGTGTATGTGGTGGCATCGGAGCTTAGATCTCTTTGGTATAGGGGATGTTTATGTTCCTTTTTCTTTTGAACATGTGATGCGTTTGAAAAATGTCACGTTGGATTTCAAGGGTCCAGGCTTCAACCAATTGCACCGTCGGTTCTACAATCTTCCCTATTGGGACATTCAATATGTTAAA
The DNA here is from genome assembly GCA_030844895.1 of Ambrosia x helenae. NCBI lineage: Eukaryota > Viridiplantae > Streptophyta > Magnoliopsida > Asterales > Asteraceae > Ambrosia > Ambrosia x helenae. The sequence goes on from JAUTDX010006369.1 coordinate 15,560, forward strand.
GCGCTTACGCTTCATGGATGGAAGATTAAGGTAACTCTATTGGGTATCCAATCTTAATCTAAGACTTGTAAATTGTTGAACCGTGTGAATTGAATACCGCACGTTTGTCTGTTCTTGTAGGAAGGCTTTGGATCATTGTTGCCATCAAAGAAAGATTTTAGATTGAGCAATCTTCATGATTTGTGGTGGATTGATAGTTGTATGGAAGATGACAACATCAATACATTATTTGCTTTTTTGAAGTTTTGCAATTCTCTCAAGAGGTTGTTCATAAGTGTATGTTCCCTTTATGTCTCAAATCAATTTTAGCTTTATTTTGTTATGCATTGTATTGGTTTATGGTACATTTAGTCCATATAAAGAAATCTCATGCAAGCTTGTCTCCAAAATGATTGTTGGAAAATTGGTGACATAACTTTAAAAACAATAAATTCATGATTTATCTTTCTTATTACATGTGGACTTACCATCATGGGGCATTTAGCCATTTAGGATCAAGTAATAAAATTGATTCCTAAACTTGATTCTTTCATAAAGATTTTTTGACATGCTACTATGTATTCGCAGATCGACACTTTGAGCTACTTGGTGCCTTGTGTTGATGAACACGAGAGCACCACCGTGGTCCAAAAAGGACAATTATCCAAGCTCAAATTGGTGAGAATGGAAGATTTGACAAGGAATTAGACATCATGTTGTTCAAGAGCATTTGATGGAAGTTTTCAATGTTGAACCTTATGTTGTAGAGTGAGGAAGGGGATGCCTGATAGGTACTTGTTTAAAATCCCCAAACGCCAGGCTAAGGATAAAGCACCAGAATCAAGAAAGTTGAAGTTTAATTATAGATTTGTAGACATAGTTGAAGACGCATTTTTGAGTTCTAAGCATCCTCATATGCCATAAAATTCCTTCTATACATGTTATACTTTCACCAATTTTGTGAACTTAACCTTGGAGTTTTAATAGCTTTTTTACACTTTAGGTTTGTTTGATTACAAGCCAAGTTGAGCTAGGGTCAGCTCAAAATGCACAACAGAGCTAAAAACCTGAGCTCGAGCTTGGCTCATTACAAAGAAAGTCATCTCGGTTCTTCACGTAAGTACGTAACAAATTTTTAAGTTGATGTTACAACTCGAATTTGTTACCGGATTAAAATCACGCAATTAATTTTTTAACTTAGACGGAATAAAGTCTTGTGTGTTTAACTCTATTTTTATAAATAAGTACATGTATACGTTTATTTATTTAATTTAGTATTTAACTCTATATTTTGTAATGAATATGTATTGTGTATTTAATTCTGGATTATAAATAAATATAAAATGTTTGTTTATGAAAATGTTGCTAATGACAAAGGATTTTGCACACTGTTTATTTTATCAATAACGAATGTTAGGATTGTTGTCATTTTGGTACCATATATACAAAGCATCATGTTATTGATGTTGCTTGCAGTTGCAACTTATATGGATATATAGCTGAGATATGATGGTTATGTTAGTTGCTAAAAAAGGTGGAATTATACTAATTATTCTAAAATACAAGACTTTAAACCGATAGATCTTGCCAATGAGGGTGTTCAGTAACTAACATAGAGTCACTCATACGTATCGAGTCAGAAAGGCTAAAACAAACAAGTATGTGTAACCTTTGGTACGATTGAGAGAGAATTTCCAAACAGAGTCGTGTTTATATCTATCGATTGTACAAGAGTATGCTGAAGTAGAGAGCATATAGAGAGCATATATAGTGATTGATGATGATCCAAATCCCTATAGGTTTGTACGTGAAATTTCGTTTTTAGTTAACGAGCCTAGCTAATGAAACATGATTAAATAAAGATCACACTACAAATTAAAAAGAAAAAACAAAAACAAAAACAAATAACGCATCTTATTTAATCCTCTAAAACCAATTGAAAAACCTTAACCTAACTTCCAAAAATGACAAAATCAAATTCAGTACATGTTCTCCTTCATAATCCAAAATTAAACTTGAAAACAAATGATCAGTCAATAATCAGTCACAGGTAGTTGTTCTTGTTCACCTATGAAGATATTGTCATACACAAGGGCTGCAATGGTTGCACCAAGAAACGGACCGACCCAATAGACCCAATGATGGCTCCATGTCCAGCTCACCACAGTTGGACCGAAGCAGACCGCTGGGTTCATTGACGCACCATCAAATACACCACCAGCTAAAATGTTGGCACCCACAATCAAACCAATCGCCAAAGGTGCAAGAATTCCGATATTACCCTTCTTTGGATCCACTGCCGTTGCATACACTGTGTAAACTAGGCCGAAGGTCATCACGATCTCAAATATAAGTGCGTTTCCGGTGGAAACATCGGTCGATAACCCAAACGCCATTGTTTCCTACAATTTGTACACATTTTATTATATATGGTTTTAATTCATATATAAAACATTGTTTTGGAGTCATCACTACTAGAAAACTGGATATTGCCACCGCATTTTTTGTCACAAATAATTTGTTAATGAAAACGCGGTGGTAAAACCTTGCTTTATGTAATCTTGTATGAAAGCTTACCATCCCGCCAGTGGCATATCGTAGGAGCAAGCACGCAACAATTGACCCGGATAATTGACCAATCCAATACACAACGGCACCAAAAAATGATATATTGCCACCTACGAACGAGGCGAGTGTAACAGCTGGATTTACATGACCACCGGATATGTTAGCACTAATCGACACAGCCACAAACAAGGCGAATGCATGGCTTAGTGCCGCGGCCACTAGTCCTTCGGGAGTGTTGGGTGCACCGTACGTCAATTTACCTAATTCAAACAAACAAACAAACGTATCCAGTATTATTCCACTCATAAAAAAAGACTCATACTTTATTGGAAAAAAAAAACAAAAATGTGATGGGAGATCGCTCGGTAACATACTGTAAGCCATGCCGGACCCTTGGCCAGCGAATACGAAAACAAGGTCGAAATGAATTCGGCTAAGCCGGCTTTGAGTGTATCGGGGTGGCTGGCCTCCGCCGAGAACCAATGGTAATTCTGTAAATAGGCATATTTTGGGGGTAAATCGGTCTAGAAAAAAACTAGTTTTTGATTAGGTGAGTGGGTAGGGTGTTTATAGCAAGTTAGATGTGATGATAAAAGGGTCGAGGAACCGGTATTACAGGTGGGCGATAAATTAGCAAGGCGGTTAACAAGCGGCTCAATTGGGTCAAAGTTTTTTTAATACTTTAATTTTTTTATTATTTTTTTTTATAAAAATGTTATTGTCGTGATTCAAAGTTTATATTATTATTCAACATCTTACGATTGTTTAAAAAGCTCCTAACATGGAGATCTAATAACTCTTATCCAAATTCGTCTAAATTAAAACTTGAGCTAATGTTTTTTTTCTATGAGATTACCTCTTTTTTCTTGTAATAATAGTAGTTTATAATAAGATAATAATAGCTTAGATTTGTAATTATAAAATAAACATATAATAATAAGATAATCAAAATTGAAAAAGGAAAACGAGTTAGCCTTTTACTCACAAGTTGGCTCGAGTGGTGGCGAGTGGCACACTAGCTCAATTTATTGCTCGACTGGATATTTGGAGCCCTCACTTTATTACGGGCTTGAGCTAAAGATGGTTCTAGCATGTCTCAAACCTTCGTGTTATACATCGGTTACCGTATCACTGATTCTTGCTAACCATTGGATGCAGTGGCAGATCCAGGAATTTTTTCCTATAGGTTCTTTTTTCCGGTGGTCATATTTCTCACAATGAAGTATTAGAAATTTGAATTTGAATGATTGGAATAGTGAAAAAGTAGTCAACTATATCGATGCACACGGTTGGTCCAATAGCATGATTGGTTTATTCTTTAACGCAACCCAGGATATAGCAATCTTGTCATCTTGATATGCATGTTATCAACTTGTATTACGACATATTGTCATGAAGATACTACATTGATGTTTTGATGTCCCCAAGGTAAAATGGTGCTAAACAGCTAGTCGAAACCTAGGCTCATTGCCAAATAGTTACTTCATAGGATAAGTGATGAAACATGAACACCAAAAGCTATCGAAGTCAAAAGACACAATCAAGGGCAACGCTAAGCCTCAGATTTCAGTGCAAAGCGCATAAAAAATAGCGCTTCTTTTTTTTTGAACGGCCAACAAATCAATTTCCGAGCATTCTCGGGCACCCTTTTGGCGAATCAGGTACTCGAGAGTACCCGGGCCACCAATTGCAACCAATTCCCTAGACAACCCGACCACTCACCCGCCCGAAGGCATGATAGTGAAATAATCGGTAAAACCGGTCGGGATCATGACTCGAACCCAAGCCAATGGCCGGGTCATCCCTCATTTCCCCTTCACCAATGTCCTCCAAATGTAGCTAGTGGAAATTGAACCCAAGCCTCCCATAGGAAACTTTAGGCCCTCAACCAACTGGGCTACAAGCGTTAGACAAAGGGAATTAAAGCGTAAAGTATAACAAAACTTTAGGGTTAGACATAATTTAAGTTTCTTAAGGGCAAGTTAGGATGTTTGACGTTAATTTTAGGTTTGTATAGTAAAAATTGTTTCAGACCTGTTCAGAAAATTTTTTGACCAAAATTATGACAACCCGGCCTGAAAAATGCAAATGAAGACCTGGAAGTGAGGACCATTAAGTGATACAAAAGGTTACATTTGGTGTAAGAACTTAGGCCTATGCGCATGCTTTGGTTAGTCTTGACAACAGTGAGTTAATACAACAGTTGAAAAGAAAAAAAAGGCGATGGGCAAGCATTGGTGCATAGAGTAATCAGTTAATTAGAAAACGCTGATCGATTGGTGTCAAAGAACCGATTCTTCATATTCATTAATTTATTCAATCGAATTGTAGTTGCTACATGCCTACATTACGTTGATGAGAGGCTCATGCCATGAAAAGTTTAGAACAACAAACAACACAAACATTTTAACCTTTATAAAGAAAAGAAACGATCCAAACTGAAAATAACGAAAACTACACTTGAAGTACTTAACAAAACTGCCACAGTGAGCATACATTTCAGTTTAAAATGAAATGACATTTTACCTTTTAGATTATTCCAATTTTGTTGGCAACATCCAAAGCATCATAGTCTGGTGTTAGCCTAACATAAGCTTTCTTGGTTCCATCAGGTCTGAATCATAAACATAAACAACCAAAAACTTATGTTACATCTTAATAGTAAGATAATAAAAGTGCAACAGCTAAAAGCTAAATTCCACTTTTAGGCGTGGTTTAAAAAGTGTTAATGCGCACTACAAAAAGTCCTTAGAGCAAAGCAAACACAACATGTGAGTAAGTTTCACAAAAATATGAAAAAAGCTTACATGGTCAAAAATTGTCAAAAAAGCTACAACGTCACCAGAGTGCACCTCGCACCGAGGCACCATTTTAATAACCAAGCTTAAATGTGAGAACTTAAATCAATTACATAAAAAAAATAAGGTCACTTTTGGTTTAGCTTTAGCAGGTAAAACAAGTGAGTTTTAAAAATAGATTGACGAGTACAGGTCAAAAACTGTCCAAATTGCTACTACCAAGCTTCAAAACATAAAGTTGATACACTAAGATTTAAGAATATATTGAATAGTTTTATAATTATCCAATTTAACCCAAAACCATTAACCGAACCTCCCAACCCGCTTGCTTTGAAACCTCTACCTAGAAACAAACAGCATTCATGTTACTGAAGACAAGATAACATTATAATTTGATTTTTATCAAGTTACCTTATCAATGTATTGACTTTCTTGGTCTGGATGTCATACATTTTCTTCACTGCAGCTTTGATCTTCTTCTTGTCAGCCCGGATGTCAACGATGAGACCAGAGTGTTGTTGTCTTCGATCTTCTTCATTGCAGACTCTGTGGTCAATGGGTACTTGAGAATCTGATAATGGTCAAGCTTGTTTCTTGGTGGAGCACTGATACGTGGGTACTTCGGATTTCTATCAGTCTTCCAATGTCTTCGGACGATGAAAGGTAACCTTGGTGCGGATCTTCTTCGCCTTCTTTTTGAAGGTTGAACCAGTC
>JAUTDX010000648.1:0-117944 GCA_030844895.1 Ambrosia x helenae
TCGATATTTATGTGAACGTTTTATATTGTTCAAAAAATACTCTCCAGTTGGTATTAAAATATGAATTTATCATCATCGTCGGATTCATCCTAGGATAATGAGGTATTCCTGGATGCGGTTTCAAGCGATGGTACAATTTATAGTTCATCATGATCACGACCGATTACAAGACGAACTCAAAGTAACTGAGTTCACGAGGTTGCTAATTAATATTATGGTATGTGATTATTTTTGTGATGATCTCGTGTATAATGTAGCTATTTTTAGGCACCATTTTGCATGAGTTGACGCCTGTTTGTAAATATAGTTGGTGTAACAGTATTGATTTTGAAAAGATTTACATGGACCATTGTATACACCCTAGGCAAATCCCACATCGGCCGTGGCCAGGAGAGATCCTTGGTTCATAAGTAATCCAAAGCTCTTAAATCACCAACGCGTTTTGGGCTTAATGTTAGTGGATGAGAGGAGAACTCCACAGTTAAGCGTGCTCAGGTGGGAGCAACAGTACCAGGATGGGTTTCTGGTATGGGCAATTCATCGGGCAAAGCGGACAATATTGGTGGTGAGAGAGGCCGGATGTTACAGTTGGTGACTGGGACAAGAATGTGTCATGTGTTTTTTTCCCTTTGTAGTATGTAGAAAAATATTAAATTAGTATTTCTATTTTTGCCACATTTTAATCTAGTTTAGTATACAAATTAATATATTAAATATGTAATTCTATATTATCGTAACACACTTTACTTTAGTAATTGAAAAAATGATAACACTTCTTTTTGCACATTTTACTACCAACCTACACCCGGTCAAAATGACAACTTTTAAAATTATCACATGTTAGCCATCTTTTTAAATGTATGCTAACAATTCAACACGTGAGAAGTACTATACGCTTCATGATAATAAAAAAAAAAGAAGAAGAAGAAGAAGAATCATCACAATAGACATGTTAAGCGTCAAGGCCATAATAGACATTGATGTTTAGCAGAACCAGAAAATGGTTCACGGATCCACTACCAGCATCACTAGCGACGGTGTTACGTGCTGGTAGTGAGGTACCCGTAATCAAATCTAGTATCACCCTATCCCCCTTAGCTATTTCCTTTCTATATTTCATTGTATCAACAAAACTTACACATGTACAAGTATTACGTAAGAGTATGTGTATATCTGAGTATGTGCATATCCTGAATCGTGGTCCCTGATTACAACAATATTTTATGTTAACATGAAAAGTTGTCATTTATTAAAATTAAATTGACTAAAAAATAAGCTCAAAGATTCCCTTTCAGTCCGGTGCATCTCTAGGTCTTATTTTCCCACTATCTTTTCTATTTAATTTTGGTCAACTATTTTTTAATCCCACTCGTGTTAATACTCAACTTTTCCTTTGTATCTTTTGTCCCACTTGAGAAAAAAAAATGTTTAATAATATAATATATTAATTAAAAATAGAGTTAAATGTTACATATTGACCTCAGATTTAATCTTTTAACATAATAGTTACCCCAATCAATGTGACTAAAATTATTTTTATGCATTTCATATGGATTTTTTGATCGACCCCCTGCGATTTTTGAACTTTCTTAGAAAATATCAAAGTTATACATGTTGCATTTGAAAAACAAAATGAGTATGAATTCGATTATATACTTAACTTATTCTTTTTAAATGATTATTGAATGCTAAATTATATACTTAACTTGTTCTTTTCATGTTGAGATGATCAAAAGTGAGCTTTGGTTCACGTTGGGTAATTGGGATTTGGTATGATGGGAAATGGAGATGTTGATGTTGTGCTTTCAACTCATATCTTTTGAGTGTTGTAAGTTGAACATTTGTAGAAAACAATGTTGCCCCCTCCCTTATGTACCAACTAAAGGTTCTCAAGTTGGTGAAGACAAGGACCAATGTTGCCCCCTCCCTTAGGTGCTGCATCTTAGCTGGAAACAAGGACCAATGGTTGGTAAAGATGTCCTAAGCTTTCACGTCTTCCATACCATGGATTTCGGCTTGATCCCAACCACTAGTTTCCTTTGTTAAGTATATTTAAGACTACCTTAACAACTAAATAAGCTTATGAACAATTTGACTCATAATTTGCGACTTATTTTGCCATTCACTCGTAACTTTTAAATCCTTTTTTTTTCTTTTTCTTCCAAGTGTTGCATGTACTTATCAACTCTTTTTAATTTTGATTTCGCCAACAGCTTGCGTCGTTTTCTATTCTCTTCCATTTCCACCGTTTTGCTAACTTGAATTTGGTCATTGCATCCACCCAACCTTCTTTCCATTTGCTACTTGGTGACTCAATACTTTTCTTCTGATGCATCCTTCTCGGTGTTGTGTCGGTCGGTGGGGTGGTCATTTAATTTGATGTTGGGAATGTTGCTTGATAACTCATTAGTTGAGGTTGTGAAGTTTCCGAATCAGATGTTTTGATCGTTTTTGGGAACGAGCACGACGAGTCAGCGACTACCATTGGCCCTTCAAGATCCATCTATTCAACAATTACAACAACCTATAAAAACTATATAAATAAGCAGATCAAAAAATAAATGAAATAATCAAGACATTCGAGTGTCTTTACTCCTAGGGTGGCAGTCGGGTCCTGAGTCTTAATAACCCTCTTTGGAGCCAGACACCAGGTTTGATCCTAGGTTTGACTACGTGTAGATTATTCTACAACGCTCAAATACGTACAAATGTAACCACTGCACTACATGACGTCCAAAAAAAAGACTAGTCAAATAACATTTACAAATTCAAAAACCTACCGAGAATCATGATTTTGAAGAGTTAGAAGAGTTATTCACTTGTTCGGTCACTTGAGGAATGGGTGGGCCTAAGTTAGCCTTATTGGATTATTGGCTAGTACTAATGGACTCTAAAGTAAAATGTGCTGGACTTGCTAGTGTTTATACTTGTCAAGTTTTAAGTTTTAAGTAAAATGTGTTTGTTTATAGATTATTTATTTTGTAATAAGTAAATTTGTAAAATTAAAAATATAATTTTTTTAATCTTTTTGAGTGGTGTTGCTCATAAAAAACAAATGGTCTGGTGTCAAAAATCATTGGTGTCGGTCGGGATTTTGTTTATCTACATAACAAATAAGAAAAATTGACGAGTGAACTATAAGCCATAAACTTGGGTTCGCTTCTAGCAACACTCCGAGGGCGAGGAGCCATGGTCCACGTTGAATCAAAAGAAACAAAGAAAAAACTCACAGCCTAACTTAGGTTACATAATACATACTAAATTCTCTCTTATGAGTCGAAAACCAGCAAGGTATTTTGATTTTTTTTTCCGTGTTAGCCTTGGAGAATGGAGTCCATAAAGATTGATGGGCCCCATTACATCTTTGTATAACAATAATTCTTAGATTTTTCAAACTAAATAAATACACCATAAGCTATACCTTACAGAGTTTAATCATATAACCTTTGGTATAGAATACACTACTTAACAACTAGATTTCTCTTAATACAAGTATTCTAACGACAAGGGTAAAAAAAATAAACATTTTGTACAACATATTGCCCGCTTGTGTTATGGCATATAATGTATATATGTGTGGGCCCATTTGGGTGGCAAAAGTAAAATATCGCTAATTTTAACTTTATTTTACTAATTTTGTTAAAATAACGTTAAACATAGCGGACTATTAATCATGCATCATGTTGTGACGTTGATAGCAAAAAGACACGGGGGTACATACACCAATCGGGCTTGTCTCAATTGTTAAGTGTTATGTGCCTTATATCCAAAGGTTGATGCAAACCACTATCGAGCCAAGGTTTCACAGGAACTCAGGAAGCAGCATCTTTATTTCCACATGGTATATTTAAGGTTGTCCACATCTTAGTTTTCTCAGACTCTACCTTAGATTATCAGATTATGAGGGTATGATGAGATTTTGTACAACATATCTTTACAAAATCAATATTCTCTAGAAACACATAAAAAAAAATTCAAAAAAATTATTACTTAGAACAAAAGACAAACCAAAAGTAAATTTAAAACAAAAAAAATTAATAATAATAACCAAACTAATCACAATTAATTAGGTCAAACTCATAAAAGAAGTAACTTATCCCATGTTCTTGCTGGTTCAGATTTACACCTGCTCAGAATCAATGGCACTACTTTTGATTCTTCACATCCATCACTTTCATTACTTGTACCTTCTTCATCATCTTCATCTTCACCTTCATCTTCTTTTTAATCATTAATTTTTTTACATTTTCTTCATCTTTTTTTTCAATCTTTATTTTTTTATTTTTGTCTTCATCCTCCAGTTCACCATTTTCTCCACCATTGATTCTTTAAACATACTCGCTAAAGAATTAGCCGATCTGTACGGTGCAGATCTACATCTCGTCAACAACAACGCATTATTGGTATCAACCCAACATTAATATCATCAACTTGTAATGCTACATGTTTGTTTTCTTCCTCTTTTGATTTTGTTGTTGGTGTCGTTCAATATCTCTTGGTGCTCTTGCTCTTCTACTTCTTCTTGTTGTTGTTTTTTCTGTTGTACTTGTTTCTCCTTTTGATGTTGCAGATGTTTTTTTGTGAGGTTGTTGGTGCAACGACAACAACAACAACAACTCACGTATCGAAAAAACATAACGCATTTAGACCAAACAGTTATTAATGATAAAGATTTGATGGTTCTAAAGCAATGGCAGACACGGTGGTTGTGGTTAATATTTTTGTTGGAGCGTCTGACACGGACTTGGCCGATGCACGTGACTTTAGGGGAAGATGGTTCTTGTGTGGTGGTGGTCTCGAAATGGTGTGTTTTTCTTCTTAACAAACATAGACATAGGGCTGGCACGTGACCTTCTTCTGCTCTTGTTTCCCATGTTGCTTCTTAAAAACCTCATCAATGGCGGTGGGAACTTCTCTGTACTTCTTCCTGGACTTGATATTGCTTTTGTTGTTTTATTCATTTTTCTCTGCTTTAAATCCAACAAAATAATGTTAATAATAATAATAATAATCACACTTTTTTCACTCAAATGAAGACGACTATAAGAACACACAAGACTATGTGTAGAAGGTGTGTCATCAATGGAGGTTTTAGAGAGAGGGTGAGTGGGTAGGAGAAGTGGGAAGGGTGGATAATGGGTTGATGGTGGTTAATATAGCAGTGTTGCTTTGGTTAAAAATATATTTTTATAAGTAGACGTTAGTTTATTAGGGCGGACGAAACTAGTTTTTTTCAACTTCATATCATTTCTACCATTCATATCATTTCTACCAATCATGTACTGCCACATAATTTTATTGATTCATTTCATTAAAAACAATTTTTTTGAAAACAGCACTCCACTACAAAAAAAAGTAAAGAAAAAGACCTTAAAAAACGAAAGTAATTATTAAAATGACATTAAAAAAAGAGGTTAACTATTACACATTTTTTAAAGAGGCATTATGATGATGATGTGGCGAAAAATACCCTTTAGAGCATTCACATCCCCTTCACCAAATCTCATCCATCAAATTACACTAAAAATCACTACTTCACCCTAAATCTTATCTCTCCTAATTAAAATAATAATACTTTTTCATATTTTATCATTACATTTTCTCTATCCTCACTCACAACTACTTAAAAAATATTAAAATATATATAGGGTGAACAATAGCTTTTCATATTTAGGGTGGAATAGTGCTTCCACCAAATATTTTCTCTCTCCTCCACTCACAACCACTTATACTCACCTCATATAATTTGGTAGACATACATACATACATTTGGTGGACCAAATGTAAATGCTCTTAAAGAGCATGAACCATTACCCATGGCCTTATGACGTTATGATAGTTTATTGTTAAGGATGGGTTCAATAAAGAAGTTAAATTCAATGCTATTAAATATCACTGATATTAATAAATAAAAGGTTAATAACTCTTTTATTGATCACTCACTTTAATAAATAAAAGGTTGATAACTCTTTTATTTATATTCCATTAATATATATTTTCATTAAATTTTAAACAAAATACATTGAAATTAAAAAAGATAATCGAAAAATACATAAAAGCTAATTTCCTCGCATATTTCCTCCTAACCACCTCCTTGCAATCTTATCTTTGATCCTCTCCAATTCCAAGCGATCTCGCTCTGGAAAGCCCTCGACACTTTGCAACATAATGCTAAACTCTTCCGACTCCTGTTTCGAAATATCTAATTCGAGTCGTTTTCTATCCAACTGTAGACTCTCCATATCTTTTGCCACCGCTTCTTCCTTCTCTTTCTCTTTTTTTTCTATACCTCTTCGCTTGCACTTCCTTAAAGTCGTTAGAGTTTTGCAGCAAAAGATCTATTTTCGCCATCTCCTTTTCTTTGGAAGCGGTGACCTTTCTCTTCGAGCTCGAGGCCGCTTTTTTGTGCAGTCCCTTCCAATCGGCCTCTCGGATTCGGGGTTGAAGCCTCGTCTTCGAACTCTGGGTTGTCGTTTATGATGATAGTACAACGGGCATCCGACCCACCCGCACTGTAACTTCCTGAGGCGCTCGTTTTCGACCTTTTGGCTTGTGCCACCTCATTAGGCACCACTTTTCACACTTGCTAAAATTTTTGGACAGTTTAATGTATCTCTACGCCCCGCTTCTTGGTGTATTTTTTAAGAGTCGTCGTCAAAAATTTTCATCACTTTGGCTCAAGCTACGATTGTTCCAAGCACTTTGATAATAACCCCCAAATCCTTAGCATTTTGCCATCATCTCTCGACACTTGGTACTAACGGATTGAACCTTTCGATATGGCTCACGTTGCATTAATTTGAAGAAATCAATGCAAACTTGGTTCCAAAAACCATCCTTTTTCCGATTTGTAGCTACACAATTATTTAAGAAAACGTTAGTAATAATTTTTTTAAAAACGAAACGTAATTAATAACTATTTAAATTTTCACCTAGTATCGGATCGGTAGAAGCGTTCACCCAAGCTCGTGCTAGAGCCTCTAACTCGACGGCGATCAATCAATGCTTTCCGCCTACGTACTATGGCCTTCTTCTTGTACCGTTTTTTTTCCTTTGTGGCTTTTTTTGTTGGTTGGGTTTTGGGTATAACATCATCATACGCGCCTAAAGAAATGTAATCATGCTCGGGTTGTGTTTGAGGCATGAACGAGACTTGTTGCATTTGCATTTGCCATTGTTGTTGTTGCATTTGCCATGGATTTTGTGGGTGTGGCTAAACGCGCCAAAAAGGCATTGGTTGTGACGAAGGTAGTACCGGGTGTCAAAGGAAACACAAACGAGGCTTGGGTCAAGGGTCTAGCAGGTGTGTTTGGGAAGAACGGTTGCCTAGGATCCAGATTGTTTGAGTGGAAATTTATAATTTTAGAAGTAGTATATGAAATGGTTTGATAAAATGTTGTTTAAAAATGGTGGGGGTTAAATGGTTTAAATAAAGAAAAGTTAATTTTTATTTTTTTATTTTTTCAAAATTGAGTGTTGCAACACGTTCACCATCATCATCAAACGGTAACTTTTTGCTTGGGGAGGACGGGGAATTTCCTCCGTTGGCACCAAAATGAGATCGGGGGTGGGGGGTTCCCGACGTGGAAGTGCCAATGTGGCACCCACCGATCCCCTCCCCGTCCTCCACACCCCAAGGTCTTATAATTGGTGGGTACCTCGGGTAGTCGGGACATCTGTTTGTTAGTCGTTCAAAAAAACATAACTAGAACAAACTGATATATTAAATATGCCTTAAAGTTATTTTTTTTAACGGTGATCTTCATTATCTTTTTTTAGGGGATCAGTTAGTCACGCCTGCTAATCGCAGATCCGCCACCCCACATTTGGCCAGACTACGTTGTCTTAACGGGTCCGCACTGGCTTCAGTGTGGGGCTTGGCATTTCACGAGAACTATATCTTAACACGTCAATAAACGCACCTAGAGACCAAGCAGGAACAAGTCCCCAAGGTAACCCCATCGACCGGATAAAACTCGTGTTGGATCGAATTCGAACTTGCGACCTCCAACAAAGTGAGTCTAGTTCTTATATTTATTGCTCTGACAACTCCACCATGATAATGGGTCTAAATATACCTTAAAAGTTAGAGTACATAGTTGAAAGAAGAGTGAATTACTATTTGCATCCCTATGTTATAGTGGTTTTAACCACCTGAAGCCAAAGTCCAAAACTTTAAATACTTGAGTCTGTAGTTAGGAATTAACTAACTGTTGAGTCCATATTACCAACTTTGTTAACTAAGTCAGCTAAGTACAAGGGCATTTTCGTCATTTACACCATATTACAAACCTATAACCATTTGACTTTTTCTTTGAATCCACGTCTGTAGTCTTCATCCATCTTTCTCCCCTCTCTAAACTTACCAACACTACCAGCATACACCACCATCACCATCATCGACACCACCATACACCTGAAACCACCACCGCCTCTCCCTAACCTCTTTCTTCTCACATCCTCTCTCTATCTCTCTCTCTTAACACCTCTTCTCTCTATATGTATGTATATACACACACCAACATAGAACTAAGAATGGCCACAAACTCAATTAATCAATTTTGTACAACACCATATCTATGTACACACCTTACCAACACTCAATTAATTAAGATATGTACCACAAACTCCATACTCATACCTAGTATTTACAATGAAGGTTTATCCAGTCCACACAAACGTAACATCACCGTCAATAGTTCAACCTGCTAGCAAAAGAAGCTCCGTTGAATGTTGCACGTCTTCGGTAAAGTCATCTAGTTTCCGTTCAACTCCGATGCTGACGCCACGGTTCAGGAGACATCTGATTCGTTGAGACTAATATGAACATGTAACGTTGCTCAATATGGTTGAGGTGCGGTGGTGCTGGTGGGTGTGGTTTAGATGTGATTTTGGGTGGGGTGGTAGAGTAGCCATGGAGGCGAGGCGAGGCGAGGCAGCCACGATGGCGTAGTGATGTTAGGGTTTGTGGTAGTGGCGGCACGGGGTTAAAGATGGTGGTGAGGTGAGGTGGTTCAGTGATGGACTGTTGTTGGTCAGGCGGTGGTTTGAGGGACAACGCTGGAATGGTGGTGGTGGTGGTGTTTGGTAGGGGTGGCCAGTTGGAGTGATTGAAAGAAAGTGGTGCAGGTATGTGGGTGTGAGAGGATGAGCTTTGTGTGTATATTATATTATATTATTATTATTTTTTATATTATTAAAACCTTTATGCATTAAAGACTTGTTTCTTATACCTTATGCATCATAGGGTTGTACCTAAGTGTAAAATGGCTCAAATACCCTTGTATTTAACTGACTTGGTTAACGAAGTTAGTCAATTGGACTTCATAGGTTAATTAATTTCCATCCAGGGATTCAAGTAGTTAAAATTTTGAACTTTGGATTCAAATAGTTAAAACATTATATCACAGAAACGCAAATAGTAATTCACTGTTGAAAAAATTGTAAACTTAGATAAGCATCGTAATATAACTCCATCATCCAAGGGTTATGGTTAAAAAGTAAATGACAAATATTGCTAATTTTAACTCTTAGACCATATGGTGTGGAGTCGGGGAGAATGCTCGGTGGCCTGACGTGGAGCTCGGTGGACTGCAGAACACCGCCCCTCCCAAGAATATTTTGGTGGTTTTGGTGAAATCCCACCGATCTCACCGAATGAATTTGATTGGTGGAGGAAAGGTGAACGTTGGTGGGAGATCGAGCTTTTTTTAGTCAAGCTTTATATATATATACACACACACACACACACACACTATTGCAGCAGGAAGAAGAAGAAAACGGTGGTGGCTCCGATACCGACGAATGAGCAGTGGTCGGATGTTAAGGGGTGACGGGAGGTGGAGAGGTGGGTGAGCTACAAGTTGGTGTGTTGAAGGAGTTGGTCTGTTGAAGGAGATGGAAATGGGTGTGGAGGTGCAGGAGATGGGTGAGTTGCAGGTGAGTGTGTGTGAATGTGAAAGGGTTTTTTTAACACTTACAAAATGGATGAAATAAAGGATAAATATAATAAAAAAAATGGAAGGGGAAGGGAGAAGAAGGGGGAACACCATTTCTCTTGTTTGAGGGAGGGAAAGGAAAAAATGACGTGACGCTGATGTGGAATTTAGAGGAGTTAGAAGAGGTATACACCACACCATATAGCCTTATCATCGGGTTTGGTTATTACACTTTACCATGTATCACATATGGCTCCATTGGGGTTCGGTTGATAGTTTTGAAATCATTGTTTGATGATATTTATTTTATTTTATTTATTTATTACTTAAATATGTAATTAATAATAAATAATAAAAGTCGGCTTAGTGACGTCATAAATCATTTAATATGTACATTATACTGTAATTTAGTATATCCGTTGGACTGAATCTAAATTGTTAAATATGAAAGAAAAAGCAAAAAATATGAAATGTTGGTTAAATAAAATGAAATTGAGTTCAGTGGCGGATCTAGACAAAAATTTCAGAAGTAATGTTACATAATTTTCAGAAATAACATAATAAAAAAACGTAAAAAACAAAAAAAATTACACTACGCCGGAAACGTTGAGGGGTAGCGGGCGCTACCCCTAACACACTAGATCCGCCCCTAATTGAGATACTAAATGAATTTGAGTATACGACATTTAAAGAAAAAAGAAAAAAAAAAAGAGAGATTCTATCGAACCACCTAGCCTAGTTCACCGAACGTTGGTTCAGCTAGTCCGACACGTTCAAAATTGAAGTAGATCAATGAGTTAATTGCCAATTTAGTCCCTGAGGTTTGTCAAAAATTGCCACTTTAGTCCAAAGAGTTTTTTTCCTCATTTGTGTCCCTGAGGTTTCCATTTTTGGTCATTTTAGTCCATTTGCCTAACTCAGTTAACAAAATCCTGTTAAGTCAGGGGGATTTTAGTCAATTAGCATATATATTTTGTTTTTTTTGCCATTTTCATCCAAAAAGAAAGGAAAAGATGATATAAAAAGGGCACAAAAACCTGCTCCCAAAGGACTCGAACATGAGACCCTTCGTGTGCATGGCCACGTCCAGACCAACTGGTTTGGGTGTTTGTTTATTATTTATTTTGGATTAAAGATGTCTTTAAACACAACCTGAAACAACAATAAATCCCCAAATAAACTTATGAACCCTAATCCACAAATCGACTTAACTGATCCCGAATTCGTTACAGTTAATCAACGAATGTTTGGGGCTTTTATTCCTCGATAAAAACCGAATCAAAAGCAACAAAAATTAGAAGTCATGGTGTACCGATTGTTGATGCAAACCGAGCACCAAGTCACGACCAAAGAAGCTTCGAATCTGGATGATTGAGAGCACGAAAAGGAGAGGTTAAAGAGGGGTTTGTTAGTCACTAGATTCTGAATGTGTTTGCGAGTTTAATCGACTCAAAAACCGATTTGTGGATATTAGGGTTCATAAGTTTATTTGGGGATTTATTGTTGTTTCAGGTTGTGTTTAAAAACATCTTTAATCGAAAATAAATAACAAACAAACACACACACACACACCCAGACCAACTGACCAGTTGGTCTGGACGTGGCCATTCACACGTAGGGTCTCATGTTCGAGTCCTTTGGGAGACGGTTTATGTGCCCTTTTTATCAGCTTTTCCTTTCTTTTTGGATGAAAATGGCAAAAAGCAAAATATAAATGCTAATTGACTAAAATACCATGATTTAACTGGATTTGTTAACTGAGTTAGCCAAATGGACTAAAATGACCAAAAATGGAAACCTCAGGGACACAGATGAGAAAAAAAAACTATTTGGACTATAGTGGCAATTTTTGACAAACCTCGGGAACTAAATTGGCAATTAACTCTAGATCAATTATGTAGCCAGTTTGCAGTTCAGTGTTGAGAATAGTGGAATAGAACTTAGTAGTTATATAGGGCTAGTTCAAATAAAAGCGAAGCTTATCGTACGAAGTATATGAGACAATCTCAGTCATTGATTTGTGTTCTTTAATTTTGGTAGGAAAGGGTAAAATATGAACATCACTTAAAAACCCTCTCCCCCCCCCCCATGATTTTTAAATGACTATCTTTTTATACGATAATATGTTTTAAATAAAATTACACCATATTAACGAGCATTTAATTCTTTTTAATTTAAGTAGTCTATTGCTATAGTTTTCTTAATTTTAAAAATTTTTGTTATAAGATACGTGATTAAGTGTTTTGGTATAAGATTAAGTGATTTCTTATATAATGCTATAAGACCATATACCAATACGTAATATACATTCTATTATTAAAACAAGTATAATGTTGTGTGATGCGTATGGTTTTAGTAATTTAGAAAGATATCAATTTTTCCGGTGCCAAAAACTTGATAATTACTTTAGAAACTAAAACCAACACATAGGCAGAGAACCTGACGTGTATAGTATAGGTTTCTAGGGTAAATACCGAGTATCGTATTCCAAAGAACCACACTTTCCCCTACTCAACTTTCATCAATTAACTGAACGGGTTTGAAAAGAAAACAAATGGAGGGGTTTTAAGACAAATGGTTTTAAAAAGGTTTTGGGTTTGATAAAATAAAAGGATAAAATAGTAGAGATAACGAAAATGCACATCTCGGGGCCCTCCGTATAAGCAATTAAATTTATTATTAAAACTAATAGTTTAGATTAATTATTTGTGAGGAGGACAAGAGTGATCTTGAAGTGTTGACTCCTTGATAGAGAAACGGGGCCACTACTGAGTAGTGTGCTAAACCTCCCAATGCGCGTCCGCACAAAGGTACACCGACTGAGTGCTGCATGTAGCAGGCTTCCCAAACCGCGGTCAAGTCTCTGGTCCTCAAACTCATCTTCTTCTTGTAGTGGACGCTTCACTTCCGTCCTGGAACACTGTACACCTCCCTTAGCTCTCGCTTTCTGTAACATTTGTACTTTTCGTATTTTCCATTCTAGTCCTTGTACTATTGTATCTTTCATTTTGTACCCTTGTACTCCCGAGCTTATGATCAATGGAAGAATATTTTGTCAATTGCATTTAACTTTTAATCTATTTCAATCTTTTTATGTATTCTATTTTACGCAAACTTTACACTTTACGCTTAAAAAACGAGACTCTAATACGAAACCGAAACATAAACGAACCCGTACGAGTTAGGAATCAAGCCCAATCCAAAAACATGTCAAAATGGGCTTAAACCTTAAGTTTTAACCTAAAAACACGTCCAAAACCAAGTCTGTTGGACCAAGCCCAACCAAAAAACATTTTTTGGGCTAAACACCTGGTCGCGTCGCGTGACCAGATTCTGATTTCCCGTCACGTAGCGTGACGAGACCTTTCTGGCAGCACAAGAACCAACTCGTAATTACACCCATTTATCTCACCTAAACACCTCCCAACCACCCTAATTACTGCATTAAACACCCAACCAACCCACCTCACCTATAATACAACTCCTCTCCACCCTTTAACCCCTTGTTCATCCTTAATCTCTCCACAATCACTCTCTAATCCTCCAAGTTTTGAGCAAACTTCCTGATTACACATCAGTAAGTTTTCCAAGCTCAAACCTTCCTTCTCTTCTGTTTTTCTTTCCCTTTTTCATCTAAAACTCCTTGGAGAAACCTCAGGGATCTTCCCTTAATTATCCACAGAAGTGTGATAAGGGTAGAGCACCTAAAAGAGGTCCCAAAGGTGGTTGTTTTCTGAATTATTTTTATGTCCTAAGATAGTTTGTTGTAATGGAACCAACTAAGTCTACTAACAATCTAATGTTAGAAAGATTTGTGCTATGGTATTGGGTGACAAAGTAGAGTCAAGACTCATCCAAATCAATCCCCAAACTTTACTTAAACTTCTTAGTTATACTATATAATAATATAAACATATACTTTCGAATTTCTATCTTACTAGCTTATTATTAATCTTTGGAAGGTTTGTGGTTACACCCTACCTTACCAACTCTCTTGACCTTCTTGTGCTACGGATTTATCCACACTAGAAAGGGGAAATCCGTGTCCAAAACCACGTTTATTCCATAAGCGAAGTGGTTGTGACATGAACCCATCAAATGGATTCACATTCCTAACTTTATACATCCGAATCATCTATGATGATTTTGTGCTTGGTCTAACTTAATCTCATGACCATCCGGATTGCCCTAAAGGCAATTTGTGCTTGGTTTGCTTAAAAGGCTTGCATGACTCTCGTGAATCTATAGTCTAAACTTGAACCTAAGACCTTTATTCTCTAATTCTAGTTAACCAAGGCTAAGGAACTAATCTCTCAAGACTCGTCTTTAGAACCTTACTAAACGCACCCAAAGGTGAGTTCATACTTGTCCCCTTTTTATTCTTTATTCTTTGGGGCTCAACATGTATCACTATCAAAACTTAAACGATTTCATACTCTTAAACTATCATGCTCAATCTATTAAACATACTTATATGCTAGTTGCCATGCTTACGATTCTTAGATACTTAGACATAAATCATTAACTATTATTAGCCCACTTAACATGTATAGCGCTATAGGACTAGCACACCGCCCCCTTTATGGGTCATGGTTAAGATTTAAACGGCCTAGCATGAATATGTTATGTATACACTGTGGTACTCGCGGGTTTGAGTTATGTCTTTTGTATGATAGGTATGTGCAATGCTATAGTATGAGATTTGAGTAAACCATTCTAAAATACTATGTATGTAAACTAAAACTAGTATGCTCACCAATGCTTTATGTGTTGACGGATATTTTATACATGTTGCAGGAAATGTTTGATGCAGGATATTCAAGAAATCTACTTAGGATTGGACTAGAAACTCACGCTAGTTTAAATTCTTTATTTTGATGTTGTATTTTCCTTTTTATGAGACAATTTGTAATCTGTTTCCTTTTAGACAATGAAATGCTATGAATGGAATTTTATCTTTAAATTACATTGTCACGAATTCTAGTGTCATGAAGTCTTTGAACAATCTATCCCAAGTCTCGCCCCGATGTATTCCGCCATCGGTTGGGGTGTGACACTTTCCTTGCCGAAGGATCTCTTCTTACAGTCAGTCTCTGGCGACATCGTATCCCCTAAGTAGGTTAACGATCATGAAGACCGAAGGATCTCTCTTACAGTCAGCCTAAACGACATGTATCCCCAATGGTTAACGGATTCGTACTAGCGAGACTTAGAAATAGAATTCTTGATTTATTTATCTTTAAAGTGACACTTTAATATTTATTGATCAATTAAATATAAAGTTAGTTTGATGATTGATGTCTTAATAAACCCAACCCATAACCACCCAAGCTGAATGAAACCCTGACAAAGGTGGAACATTATCCTAAAGGTGTGTAATACGACGATCACTGGTGCACCCGTAGGGAATCCTCTCTTTAACAAGAAGATCATTCAATCATCGGGTAGGTACCAGAAATGTGTCACTCAGATCTGGTCCACTTCAGAAGCCATTGCTTAGAATCCGATTTGGATATCAAAAGCCCAAAGGATCTGTCTCGCTACCGATTTCCTCGCCTTGGATCTAGCTCGGGACTACCAGAAGCTGATTAAACGTCTAGTTAGTTTATTAATTAAGTTAGGGTTGATTTTAGTTTATCAAAATAATCATCATCCGAGCCTGTCACAAGATAAATAAACAAGAATTAGAAAGAAGATAACACAACAAATAACTAAAGATAAACTACTAATAATAACAATAAAAGTCTACAAATCGAAATGGGTTCGGGAATAATAGAAAGATACAACCATAATGTATGATCAACACAAGAACATGGCTGCTCATAGACAAGCCTTCCACTTCCTAGTTCTATGTATCTAGTATCATCCTCACGACCCTCGATGTTTATTGCATAAGCTACTCTACGATCCCGCTAGGCCTAAATGATCAGGGTAGGGCGAGGCCTAACCTTGTTGGGTATCTAAGGCCTCCCAAATGACCCCAAGATCTGCAAGACTCCTGGAAGTCGACCTAAGAGGGCACAAGACCAAGTGAATGATGTGGAATGGGATGTCTCAAAAGGAGGGGGGTAGCTTGCTATTTGTAGAGGTGTCAGGGTAAGCACGAGTGTGCATAGGGTGGCACGGCCGTGCACCTGTCTTTCGCACGTTCTGTTGGCCGCAATTCTGTCTGTACTGTTTGTTTCAAGCACGGGCATACCAAGGGTAGTGGCAAGGCCGTGCATGTTATCTTGGCTAGATTTCTTGTCCCCCAAGTTTGTTGCGTTGTCTTCTAGCGTGCAGGGCCTTCGTGCAAGTGTGCGTGGGCGTGCTAGGTCTGTCCTGTGCTGGTTTTATCACTGTCTAAGTCCCGGAAAGGCCTTCCAACATACAGGGGACATGTTGCAAGTCTCATATCCTCAGGAATCTCCGGTTTTTGCCAGTTTTTGCCTGAAAATCTCCTGTTTCCGGCTTGGAGCTCTCGTTTCCTGAGAAACACAAATAGGAACGAATTAAGTACCCAGAATCAGTAATTTAAGTCTAATTCTACCCTATTATGAGACTGATTATGCATGTTTTATATGTTAATTATGTGATACATCATTGTGTGATTTGTAACGTTACGTGATTACGTAACACTAGTTGACTATGTATTATTTACGTGATTACATAATTTTGAATACCCATTACTTGATTATATATCAGTACGTAATTAGGTAATATGCATTTTATTCTTAAAACAAGTATAATGTTACATGATTTCGTAACATTACGTCATTACGTAACACTAGTTGACTAGTATTACGTGATTACGTGATTTTGAATACCCATTATGTGATTTCTTGTATAATACTATGAGATTATATATCAGTACATAATTACATAATATGCATTTTATTTTGAAACAAGTATAATGTTACGTGATTTGTTATAACTGATGTTACTACAGTTGTGCTTATTGCGTGATTACATATTCAATAATGAGAACTTAATCGTTTATGTTTTATTATGGCAAGGTAACTACGTAATGATTTCTATTGAATGTGTAATCACTTAATCAGGTATTTTATAACAAAATTTTTAAAAATTAAGAAAACTATAGCAATGGCCTACTCAAATTAAAAAGAATGAAATGCTCGTTAATATGACGTAATTTTTAAAAAAAAATATTGACGAATAAAAAAGTTATAGATGTTTTAAAATCATGGAGGAAATAGGTTATATGAGTTATTGACTAAAAACCCTTTTTTCTTATTTGTTTTCTTTGTTTGTAAGGGGGACGAAGCCCCACCCGAATTGGCCACGGGTACCCACTACCAGCAACGGTAACACCGCTGCCACCCATGTTGGTAGTGGTCCCTTGAACCAATTTTTGATTCTAGTTAACGGGTTGGTAAACAAAGTTTATTAAATGCAACAGTCGAATTTTGGTATTTATTTTAATCATTTTTTACCGTTTGAATTTATTTTATATGAAACGGTAACATTTTATGACCGTTATTTTCAAATTGTATAAAATGTACACGGTTTAAACAAAAAAACACAAACAAAAAACTAGCATAATTAAACTACTTTAAACACAAACAAATGGATCCAAGGAAATAGAAGAGTGTTTCAAAGGGTGAGATGGGAACCTCGAAATCTAAAGTCGGGGTTCTAGTAGTCGAGATAGAGGTCCGGTTATTTTTTTAAACGGTAATTAAAAAAATAAAGAAAACTAAAAAATAAAGATGTCAGTGAAGTGAATCAGTTAAGTGTTGCCTTCAAAAAAGTGTTTTGATGAAGTAAATCAGTGAAGTAATGTGGCAATGCAGGATTGGTGTAAATCAGTGAAGTGAAAAAATATCTACAAGGCCCCTTCCCCTAACTTCTATCTATTTACATTTCGTCACCGTGTTAATCTTAGTCGTTCATCTATAAATCCAATGACCCAAATTGTCACCTATCCTTCATAGGTTTTCCTTCTCTTGTACAATAATAACCATCTCCTTTTATATCAATGTGTTTAAAATGATATTTCTTTTTGCTTATAAATAAAAAGGAAACATTATAGATTGTTTTTTCCATACAAGAACTGTGAAATAGTAGAGTTTTTGTAAGGTTATGTTTGGACTCACTTTTACAAGATATACCTGGTTGCTTTTAAGGGACTATGTATGGTCTTGTGGACATGACAACACCAACGGATAAAATTTGTTTTACAAATATTTTAAAATCAACGTCAGAAAATACAATTAACTACAAGGAATGGTAAGTTGAACAGTGGGTTTGAGCTAATTTGAGTCATCTCTCTGATTGGTTAAGAGAGGCGGTTATGTTTTTGTTTTTTTTTTAATTTACCAGAAAACCTAAGGGTTTCTTCGCAAGATTCGTCTACGGAGGGTGAGTTCGAGTTATTATAATATATAAACAATTGGATCCAACTTAAAAACAACAAAAGTAGCGGTGATGTGGGGGTTGGATGCACCCCATTTAAACTTGTTGGCGTAAGTTTGAAACTTGGGTGAGGCGGGTCTTTTTTGCTTTCTTTTTAAGTTCCAGAGTTATTATACAACATATACACAATTGGATTCAACTTAAAACAACAAAAGTAGTGGTATTGTGGTGGTTGGATGTGCCCCTTTAAAACCTTTTGGCGCCTGTTCGAAACCCGGCTGGGGCTGATTTTTTGGTTTTATTAAGTTATTATACAACATACATACAATTAGATCCAAGTTAAAACAACAAAAGAAGTGGTGATGTAGTGATTGAATGTGTCCCATAAAAACCTATGACTTAGGTTCCAGTCCGGGGGGGGGGGGGGCAGAACTTTTTGTTTAAATTCAGGGGAATTGTTGGGTTCGACTCTCCGGTGAGGTTGGGTTTGTTGTTTTTCTCCTTTTTTAAGATTTTATTCTGGTCCAGGGATTTATACAAAATTATATTTTTTTCCGGTAATAATAATTTTTTTCCTCCTCGTATACTTATTTATTTGCTTTTCACCATGAAGAATAAAATCAACTCTGACCGAATAATAGTAGTTCATGCATCGACATTTGTTTTTATGGTTTTCTACCTTACCAATACTATAATGAATCAAACATGTGTCTATAGAATGTTCACCATATGCAACGAAGAATCCATCTAGTTATAATAACAACAATATTAATATTATTATCAGTATTTATGAGTATCTTTTAATGTTTAACTCGTGTAGTGTTGTCCAACCATCACCACTTTGAAAATTGGGCTGTGGTCAGTAGGTCTCTTTCTGGTGAGGTTTCTAGTTCAGTCCCTACTAAGTGTAACCTGTACATAATAGGAGTAAACACTATTGGGAAGGATTCGAACTCAAGGCAGAGTATAAGAGCAACCGCTCGTCCTGAAGTAGGTAGTAAATGTCTTCGAAGCCAGCTGCACTAGTCATTAAAAAGTGCAATTTGTTCATTTTCATGCAAGATTTCCTAAGTATTTAAAAATTTTGTACTATTATATCATGTGAAAAAAATATATATGACACCATTAATTTGATACGGAAAGGGCAAATTTCTAAAAACCAAGAATGGTTCCCTCATGCTCCTATACAATCCAATAAAGTATTTACATGGTTGAGTTCATTTTTTATAAATTTACAAAACTATCCCCACTACCCTTTGTGGACATAACCTTTACCATCCCAAAACTGGTATAGTTTAGGAAATTCCACTAACTATGAATTGACATATCATGTAGGAGTTTACCCAACACTCCAATCAACAAGAAAACAAATTGTCACCATGGGTTTCAGAAAATTATTTCCTTTCTTGCACTCAATCAAGAACTTGTCTATGACCCCACAACAAAACAGGCCCCTATCAAAACCAACACTAGAGACACGATTAATTATTTGACAGTCTTAACTCATTGTTGTGGAATGGCCAAAAGTTAGGTGGATTTTCAAAACAAATTGGGGTTAAATCGGGTTAGTCTAGGTCAAGTTGTGTTAGGTTGTAACTAACTTCACACAATGTAGTCTCTCGGCCGTGTCGTTCGAGTTCAGCTTCATCGGGTTCTCTGGTTTGACTATCTTGAAATGTGAAAGTCGTGTCTATAACACAAGCTACGTTTTATCTGATTCCGTTTATCATAAAAGTATTGACGGGGTCTCATAGGATTTAACAACGGGTTTTTAACCGTAAAAAAAACAAAAGTACACAATATAAGTTGCATACTTAGCCTCGACCTTAGAGCATTCACAGTAGCTACTGGCCTACTCCATCTCTATAATTACACTAAAAATCACTACATTGCTCTCTCATTATCTATTTAATAATACTTATTCTATACTTTTATTTTTACATTTTCCCCCTCTCTACTCATAACCATTTATACCCACTCTATATAATATAGAGATCACACTCACACCATTGTGGAGGAGCTAATGTGAATGCTCTTATCCATAATAACGTTTACAACTATTTGTCTAACGATAATGACATAACGTTGTGTTCGGTCGTAACCAACTTCATGCAATATAGTCTCTCTAGCCGTTAGAAATTAGCTTTTTCTGGAAAATTGTGTGCAGTCTCTTTAGAATCACACTGGGTTTGTACTAACAAAGGGTACATGTCATGAATCATATTAGGTTGAGTACTTGAATGAAAATATCAAAATACTAACCAAAGTATTATAACATACATAAGTTTTGCAATAAAAATTATATTAAGTGTATTTGAAATTACTAACATATTTATGTGTTTTTTAGCTCATACGTCCGAGTTATATTAGTTATAGGTATAAAATATAGTAAAAAAAAAATTATATGACATAATTTGGTGAGTTAACATTCATTGTCATTTGATTAAATGTAAAAACTAAAAAACAAAGAAACTGTAATAAAGTATACATAGTCTTGTTGTTGTGTTCGAATTCTTACGACAATAATGTTTGATGTGAAAAATTGTTGTTAAAAATTAATAATCAAGTATAAATTGTTAAAAAAATAAGTAAAAACTTAAGTGTCTAATACTAGAATAAATGATAAAACATAATAAATATTAATGGTTATTCGATCATGTTTTTAAAGGCCGACTAACACTTCTGTCTGACTACCCTAGGGGATCCCCACACTATGGACAGACCCCCATGACCACCCAGTGGCGGGCCCATATGTACCTTGAGCAGTGGGTAGCCAAGGCCCGCCCATGTAGTTTCCGAACCGGGGAAAACCCGACCCCTCACCCGCCCGAATGCACGACGGTGAAGAATTTGTAAAACCCGGGAGAGATCAGGACTAGAACGCGTGATCATAGGCCAGAAATCATCATTCGTTTCTCATTATCCCTCAAATGTCTCCGTGAGAATCGAACCAGCCCGGTCCGCTCACCATCTGAGCTACAGTGAAGGACGGTTATTCGATCATTAAATATTGAGTAACAGTCTTAAATTGCTTATAACCCGAAAAATATAAATTATATCCCCAATTTTCATTAAAAACAAACGGGAGTGCAAAGTAATACATGCGTTTGGGTTAGTATAATGTTTAATTCGTGCATGGCATTATAGCCTACTAGCATTTTGAGGGTGGGATAAAGCTTAAGGATTATTTGGTCTTCGGTTCGATTTTCACCAGGTCTGTCCCTGAGAATTCTTGAAAAGGCGAGTACAAAACGCGGCCCCTTTGAAATTTAAATTTCAATCTTTCAATTTTCTAACATAAATAACTTAAATTTTAACTTTGTCGATTTAAACAAAAGATATGACAAAATTATATCACACATTAAAAGAAATAAAATAAAAGGGACAAAAAATAAAATTAAATTAAATGCATAGAATATTAACAACCAAAGAAAAGTTGGTCCTCTTTAAATGCATGTTATTGTAAAAATTAAATGGAAGAAGTGGGACTTAACCCAAAATTCACCATCTTGAAACTTAAATCAATAACAAACTCGTCTGCCTTGGTTTTATTATCCTTTTCTCCACCAAAACATAAATACAATCTATACATAAAATATATTTAAAAAAACTAAAAATTTTAGGTCTCCCATGAGTTGGGCCTGGGGCTGTCGCCCATTCCGCCCATGCCTAAAACCGGGCCTGATTCCTATAAGGGGTTTTTCCTAAATTTATTGGGTTTCCTCCTAAATTGGTATGTAAGCATTATTGTATAGTGGAAATGGATATGATCGGATGGTTCCGTTGATGGCATGATAATACCCCAGTGGTCCATCAGTGATCCAAATTTACCGTTAAAAACAACATAAGATCTTTAATTTAATTTAATTTTATTATAGTATGCATAGTTTTTTATGGAATCTTATATTCTTGTGGTTGTGTTCGAATTCTTACGGCAATAATGTTTGATGTGAAAAATTGTTGTTAAAAATAATAAAGTATAAATGGTTAAATAAATAAATAAGTAAAAATTTAAGTGCCTAATCTATATCTATATTTATCTTATTAAGGAGGAGTGACGGCTAGGATAGTAATTTTCGTTTCCGTACAAGTTAAGATGCAACATGTACAACACATTTAAGCAACATATTTAAGGGTATTATAGGGATGTAGGTGACAATTAAGACAATTAGGAGGGTAGTGTAGACATTTTACCCAGCAAACTCAAAAATTGTTCATCCATGCCCTCCTGTGTTCAGCTGAACTCTTTTGGATCATTCAATCGCCAACCATTCAATGTGCAGCTTAAGCGATAATTTATGATTGAGTCGTTTCCATATTCCCTGTTATCATTCAGGGCCCTCAATTCTTCCTCAGTTTCCATCCCACTCGAGGTTAGGTTGTGATTCCTGATTGAGTGCGGCAGGGTACAGACCCGTTGTTTAGGGTTCGAGATTTCTTCATCATAAAGGTACCTTTCAATTTAATCTCCTGTCTCCCCTCCTTCCCTGCTATAATCAGTTACTTCCTATAACTTTTATTACGCGAATCACTTGGTTAGTTGTTATTTCAGTTATGGTTGACACCAATGTCGTGCTGGTGGGGATGATGATGATGGAATCGTTATTCGTGTTTAATCATTCAGATGGACTCAAGTTACAGGTTATTTACTATGCTTCTTTGTTTTTAATAATTTGCAGATGTCAAAAACAAAAGAGGGAAAGAAAACTCATTGTTCAAAAGAAGAGAGCGTCCCTTAACAATTTCAACATTGGATGTTGGTTTTGGTTTTTGTATTAGTTTAAAGATTTTCAAGATTAGATTTTTAATTTATAAACCATCATAGATGGTTGGTTTCCAATAGTTATTGTAACATCTCTATACGAGAGATTATCAGCTTTTCATACCAATAGAGAGAAAATATAAAATATATCTATAATCTTTCTTCCAACCTTAGTTTAGATTAGCGTTGCTTTACTTTTCGTTAAGTATATATGTTCGAATATGTAATCAGAGAAAGCATGAAAGTGAACATGTTCACATAATGCATATGTTTAGTGTATATCTTCCTGCTATAATGTTTGAGTTTAGCTTCCTTGTATTTTTAGTGCACAATGTCTGTTTTCAAACCACATTTTTTTTAAATCTTGAAATAACAGAAAGAAGAAAACTGGATGCCTTTACATCCAGATTGTTAGATATACAATCAATTAAGTGTTCTTGTTATTGTTAATGAGCAAAGCTTGTTGCAGCTTTCTGTATAAATTACACGAAATGTCTCTTACTACATGTACATGAACTATTAGACATAAAACTAGGTATGTTATGGTTTTAGATAGATACATTAATTAATTTGAAGATATGTAATATAATATGGTATCTTATTCAGGTTACTAAACTTTTTAAATTTTTCATAGGCTATTCGCTTGGATTATATCGCTCAGGTTATAAGCTTGATTATCAGCCAGAACTCCGGCAACTCCAGCATAATACGTTTATGGGGTTCCTTACGAACCATAAGACGTTATGGTAAACAATAGGGCGAAATCCCCACCCTAACTGCTTTAATTCATATGGATGATTATCTTATTTTTGGGTATTTAATTTTAACTATGTAGAAAATATTATCTAGAATCAATTTACAAGTATATTATTGTTGCCCGACACCTTGCGTACATGAGGTTAGCGCCTCAGTTTTCTGGACCTCAAGCGCTTTGCACTTTTTATAACCAGGTCCAAGTGTATTAGGAACTTCTCATTTATTGATTTTAATACAGACCCTTTTATATGATATTAGTAAGGCTGCTTAGATTAGAAAATAATTTGTATCATATACTGCCTTTTGGATAGTAGTCTTCACTCTCAAATTATGTAATGTAACAAATAAAGTTCTCAATACTTGCAACGACCATTGCTGGTAGAACTCATTAGAATTGCCAAACCGAATAGACTTGAGGAAGAATTTTGTAAGTTGTGAGTTTTGTAGTTTTATTTGCATTATTTTTTTTTTCATGAGCATCCTTAGAACATATATGATCCTGTTGCGTAACTTCTACCAAAGCATGTCTTAAAGATTCCTTCTGTGAAAGATCAAGGTGTAGAATATTATAACTAAATGAACAAAGATGCACGCATCGTTGTATCGGAACAGAGTAATATGCATGCAAATATTTCTTGAACATGTACCAAACTTCTCTTTCATGTCATTTACCTATCCTTGTTAAAGGGTTGCAAGGATCTTTTGGGATAGTTCAGTTGTATTGTGTATTTCTATCATATCAGGTCAAGGTGTGGCTTCTTTAACTTGAAATGGATATATTTGTACTATTCAGGTAATCAGGTCCTAAGCTCTCATTGATGGTCAGTTGTATTGTGTATTTCTACCATATCAAGATGGTGCGTTTTTGTCATACTCTTGTTTAATGTTTGTTATACCAGTAGCACTTGCAGTAATTTTCCTTTTCGCAGTGATCCAATATATTTCATTGTTTTGCCGTATATAAAGCTTTGCTACGCCGAAAAACAGAAGTGTAACTAATATCTAGATAGATAACTAAAACTTTGTTAAAAGTTACAAAACCCACTAAAATTGGTTATCAAACTCACGCAGTCATGCTTACCATCATTAGATTGTTTATATGACAGCTCCGCGGCTGATATATGCAGACCGAATGCAGGTTGATAAGAGTTGGTTTATCGTGTCATTCAATTAAGAAGCTCTAGATGATCACAGTGGATCAACTAGCCATTGCTAAAGAAACAGGTCGGAGGCTTGGAATGGGAACGAATATGTACCCCTCTTTATCCCTCCTGGGCCAACACAAAGATGCATCTATTTGCTAATATTCCTATTGAGGAGCTAATTGAGAAAGCTGATGGCTTTGCTGGCGTTTTTCCTGGTAAGTACACAAGTAAATTTTTATGAGTATTTTAAATGGTTTAGAAATAAAATTATAGTAGGGCTTGAAAAATGCAGAGCACAAGTATGAAATTGTGAAGATGTTACAAGAGAGAAAACATATATGTGGAATGACAGGAGATGGTGTACACGATGAACCGACACTGGAAACGGGCTGATATCGGTATATCGCGGTTGCTGATGCAATGATGCAGCCCGAGGTGCATCTGAATAGTCTTGACTGAGCCTGGGCTAAGTGTGATCGTGAGTGCAGTACTTACTAGCCGGGCCATTTTTCAGAGGATGAAAAAAACTACACCATCTATGCTGTCTCCATCACCATTCGTGTGGTCTTGGTTTCATGCTACTCGCGCTGCTCTGGAAATTTGATTTTTTCGCCTTTTATGGTTTTGATTATTGCTATTCTTAATGATGGAACCATCATGACATATCAAAGGATAAAGTCAAGCCTTCACAATGCCAGATTCATGGAAATTGAAAGAAATATTTCTCACTGGGATTGTTTTGGGACATACTTAGTTGTGATGACCGTAATTTTCTTCTGTCAAGTAGCCCACATTTATATATATCTCTGTGATCATTCGACGAGAACATCAAAAGGTAACCCTAAATCCATCGGTAGATGAAGCATCACAAGATCATACTCTGATCTCGTAAGTCTATATTTATTTTCTGCACTCAATTACAATTTACAAGTAATCGACGCTGTTGGCTGTCTCCTGCTGCTGCTATTTTCCTTCAGTTTTTCAAATCACTTTGTAAGTTTCTTCATTCACACTAATTTTTACATTTACATCATTATTCTTTAAATCCATTTCTATCAGTTAGTTTGGGAAACCTTGGACCTATATCAACGCAGTTTGTTAAACGGGTCGTTTGACAGGTCAAATTCACAGATTCACAAGTTGCCCTAACCTGTTTTTCTTTTCATAATTTTCAAAGAAAATATGTTTGATGTCACAACTCAAACTGGTTGTGTACCATAATTAAAAAAAATAAGGAATATCTTTTGTGTATTTAAGCGTACTGGTATTTTTTATTATAATTTTGTAACGTTGGAGCACTAAAGAAAAAAAGTAAAAAAATCAAGTTATATCATAAATGGGTTGTGTTGGGAGTCAACCAGTGAATACAAGTGTCTTCGACTTCTTTTACAGTAAGATAAACTGTAAAATTATTTCTTCGATGCAAGAGGGAGCTTTGGAGGGTTCAGTATGCGTTGAGTCGCATTCGTAATGCCGCAAGAATGCTTTTGACACTTGAGGAGAAGGACCCGCGTAGGATTTTTGAGGGTGAGGCTCTTATGAGGAGAATGAATAGGTATGGTTTGTTGGATGAGAGTCGAACCTATGGTCGCCGGCAGCTACCCCACGACGGCCTTAACCTCAGGTACGTTTTATAATGAAAGATTTACCATAATCTTGATGATGAATTATTTAATCAAATTATATGTTTCTGATAATGTTTAGTATAATCATTAATTTAGAAATTGTCTACAATAAAAAAAAATTATTAATATTTAAAGTTACTAATTTGCTTACATTAATTTAGTAGACTGACCCAACATATAGGAAGCTTTATGATCTTTGAGTCAAGAAGGTTCTAGAAGCAGTAGCAGTCATACATAGGAAGCTTGTTTAAGTGTGTATAGAGCTTTATATGCTTTGAGTGAGGTAAAAATTAAAATGGCTGCAAAAGGTGGAAGGAAGAATCTGAAGAGGGCGATTAACGATGAGACATTAACTCTTCGACCGGGACAAAGCATAATGCGAGTTGTTTCTCTGCGAGGCTCAAATGATTGAGGTATAACAATGCTTGTTTACCGCATATTCGTTGTTTATGCTGGTGATCGTTTGACTTTCGTTGTAACTTCAGGTTATTGATGCCAAAGGAGAAACAACATTAGCGATTTTCCAGCTAAGTTTCAGAAAAGCATGTGGATAAAACGAGGTGTGGTGACGCTTACTGTGGAGAACTTTCTTGAATGTCGTCTTCAGACACTTGTGTTTAAGACTGGTATGGCTAAGTCTATTCACCATGCTAGAATTCTCATCAAGCAGAGACACATCAGGTATAATATGCTTGTTGCGTATACTCTTTTAGCGAGATTATTATTGATATTAACTTTCCTGATGGTCAGGATGTCATGAGCTTCACCGAGGTGCAGCAAAAGCAAACATACGAGGTAACGTTTACTCGGGATATTATTGATACGAAGAAAGGTCCATATGGGCAAGGGCATATGACATGGGTATTTGAATCTGGTAAGTATACCGTTAGAACCCCATTTTCTTTCAAGTTTGAATGAAGATCTAGATATCGTGCCTGCATCTTGTATGACATTAAACATCTATGCTTTTATATATAAGTGATTGATTGAAATAAAAGTGAATGTTTTCATATGTTACCAGTAGTTGATATGTTTTTTGTTATAAGATTAAACAAAATTGTAAAAATTAATTGTTCAAAATTTGGAATTATAATCACAAACGATGGTAACATGTTGGCACGTTTCTTTGGACTGGATAAACAAGTTGAATTATCATGTTGCTTCAGTCTTCACAACCTTTCAGGCTAAGCCCAGTTGGACTTTCAGCCTCGATTTGTATTTCTAAGTTTAAAGCCAACCTACATCCTATTAATAACATTAGTAGGGTGTTAAATGGTTGTGTTAAACTGGTTGAACCCAAGGCTATAACAAACCCAAAAGTCATATCTTACATATGAACCCAATCACAACAAAGGTAACGAAGCTTGATATAGCTAGCAAAATGTACAGGTTGGGTCGGTCAGGGTAACGTGTCAAAACAGGGGTGGGTCAGGACGGGTCGTTTAAAAAAATATTATTTTGGTTCAGGTCAGAATTGGTTTTGGCAAATTGTACCAGGGTCAACATGGATTGTTATACAACAGTTGAGCAACTCTTCTGTGAAGCGCAAATAAATGACATAAAAGTGAAAGTGTAAATCATTAATGGATTTGACATAAAAGCAACAACAGAAATTAAGAATGTGATGAACAAAGCATACCACGACCCGCCTATATAACAAGTCTAGATTGTTTAGTTCTTATACTTCCTGAAAATTTAAGTTTTGAACAAAAATTGGAGCTCTTGTTAGACTCAAACAATGATGAGCAAACATTAGAGCTTCGATGGCCTTTTCGTTTTTCGTCACTCATGACCCATTGGATACCTACATATGACCCATCCTGATCCGTTCCAACTTTTTCCTTGTGCTAATTTGGCCAGTTGGTCCCATCAAGTTTTATATATAACACAGAGACTAAAATTGAAAGTCCAAACAACCCATGATTTAGGTGGGTGGTGATGCTAGGTTGGAGCAATGTAAAGTAGATCCGGAAAAAAACAATTCTTAGGTTTGTACTAAATTGTTATTCGAATATTGATATATTAGTTGAATTAGCAAATAAATTTTATAGATAAAATACATGAAGCACGCAGCGCAACATGCGTACAAAAACATAAATACCCGCGGCAACGCGCGGACATTCCCACTAGTACTAAAATAAAAGATAAAACATAATAATATTAATGGTTATTCGATCATTAAATATTGAGTAATAGTCTTAAATTGCTTATAACCCGAAACGTATAAATTATATCCCCAATTTTTATTAACAACAAACGGGAGTCCAAAATAATACATGCGTTTGGGTTAGTATGGTGTTTAATTCGTCCATGTCATTATAGCTTTAGTGGCATCTTGGGGGTTATTTGGTTTCGGGTTCAATTCCCACAAGTGGGTTTCCGAAATTTATTAGGTTTCTTTCTGAATTGGTATATAGGCATTATTGCCTAGTCGAGGTGGATATGATCGGATAGTTTCGCTGGTGTGGGCGGTGACACGATATACTTCAGTTCGCCAATGATCCAAATTTGCCGTTAAAAATAACATAAGATGTTTAATTATGAATAGTTTTTATGGATTCTAATATTCTTGTTGTGTGTTAAAGTTGACCTAACTAAATCGGAGGTTAACCATAAATTAAGTTTTCAATAATCATAAGATACAAAAATTAGTTAGATTCTGTTCGTCATATTTTTGTTAATTCAGTTTTGTAGTGTATATAACTTAAGTTGGTTGATGGTTTCGTGCCTGACGAGAGTAAGTGTTTATTTTTAATAGTGTCGTATGGTTTCGAATCTTGCAATACATACAATAAGTAAATCCTCATAAGTGGACATTATCGCGTGTTGTGGCTTAAGTTATCACTCGAATTCATCCTCTAATATTGCGTCATCTCACACCGACTGATGGATAACTGGACACTGAATAAAGCCCTTACTGAAGTCACTTGACCATGTTGTGATCCAAATATGCGACCCCCCCCCCCCCCCCCCCCCCCCCGCACACACACACAAAAAAAAAATCACTTTCACTTGGGCCCGTTGTGGTGTGTGCTACCTAGGTGGCTTGCTTGAGCCTGCTTTGCACCTCATAACATTCGGTCTTAGGTGTATTGCCATTTAAAAATATGAATAAACTGAACCCCACATATTAAAACCTAATAACTGATTTTCTATTTTTTTTTTGGATTTTTATAAGTTTATTAGGATTTGATCGCTAGGTGTAATAAATTATTTTTAGTATAACTAGTTAAGAAATTTATGACAAACTAACCAATGGCGTGAAATACAATTAATGTGGTGAATTTACCTAAATCCAAATCTTATGTTAGTGGGACCTCACAAAAAAATTATCAATTTCGTGAAATTATGAACACTTGTTTTTTTTAACGGCTAACTAAATATTGCCTGAATTACCAGTGAGTTAGCACTGGACAAATGGCTGCCCACTGGACAGCCCAAGTTCACCAAGCCAACAATTCAAGAAAAAACTAGCTGCCCCGAAGTCCCACTGCGGTAAAACCTATTTGGATCGGATTCAAACTTGAGACCAAATGGCCTCAAGCTCGTATCTTTATTTCTTCATACCACTCCACCAAATAGTGGGTGATAACTTATGGACTCTGAATGGTTAAGAGTTGAATCATTCAGCATCCCTTTATTAGCTTAATGGTTCAGCACTTAATCATTCCATTCAGATGCTGAAACAAACAGTCTGAATGCTGAATGATTCAGACCTGAATGATTAAGAGGCTACCAAACAACCCTTATAATTGTAAAACTCTAATCAGTCGGTCTACCAACTTGATTTTGATCAATTGAATACTTGTAACATTATTGTCCACATTAGTACATGTTTAACAATTAACAATACATTTATACTTGTAACATTGTTGTCCATATTATAATAAAATATTAGCTATATAACAGCTTTATACCTTGAGTAACAAGCTATATCATTTGATAGTCGAACCAATAGCTTTTTCAAATATCGTTTGATACAACCTTGAATCAAATCACATAATCGTGTTATAAAACTAATGAGAACAATCATAGGGTGTTTATAGATGTATATTAGTCGTGTAAAATTTAGACCCTTGGGTGTGGTCACGGCAAAGGCACGGCATGGGTAGGCTTGCCGTTGCCGGGCCGGGCAACACCGCCCCCCCTTGGGCCGGCACGGCAAGGACGGCATGGACAAGACTCTCTCGCCGGGCCAAAAAATGGAACGTTGGAAATTGAGCCGTTGTCTAACGGCTATTTTGAGGGTTTTTTTTTTAAAAAAAAAACTGAATTAAAGTATTATAAAATACCAATCTCAAACCATTTTTAACACCACAAATTTATACACTCTCTACAAAATTTATAAAATCACTCTATATATTTTTTAGATGGATCCCTTCCAAAAACACCCAAACCCAAACCCGAATCAAACCCCACAACGTAACCCAAACCCAAATCCAAACCCGTTCACAATGCCAATAGATCCAAGTTGGGGTACATTCTCGGGTTTCTAACAAAGTCCCAACCCTTTCACCCAATTTTCCCAAATGCATCAAAGCCCCACCACCTTTAACCAATTTTCCCATATGCAAATGCACCATAACCCTCAATCTTTCACCCAACTTTTGCAAACTTCACCATTCCATCCATCTCTCCAAACACAACTATCACAACAACCACAACGACAACCCATTTTTGAACCCAAAGAAGAAGAAGAAGATGAGGTGGAGGAGGTTGTGCCCGAAACACAAGTGGAACGTTCGAAGGGGAAGGGGAAAAAAAAAGAAAACTCAAGCTAAAGACAATGAAACTACCTCGTCGAAAAGGCCATGGTCGAAAATAGAGGAAGAAGCGTTAGCGAAGGCCTATTTGTCTACTTCAAAGGATCCCATAGTCGGTAAAAAAAAAATCTTACTACTTGTTACTTTTTTTAGCGCTCTAATATATATGTTATGTTTTTTTTAGCGCTCTATTTGTTATTTTTTTAGCGACTTGTTACTTTTTTTTATCTAGTATATTTGTTACTTTTTTTTAGCTATCTAGTATACTTGTTACTTTTTTTTAGCGATCTAGTATACTTGTTACTTTTTTTAGCGATCTAGTATACTTGTTACTTTTTTTTTATCTAGTATATATGTTATGTTTTTTTTAGCGATCTAATACGTTTTATTTAAAAATGTAGGGACTAATCAAACGGGGGATAGCTTATACATCGAAGTTGGAAAGAAATTCCACATCCTAATGGAGCAACCAGAATATCGCAACTTCGAGTCCATAAGTTCGAAATGGAGGAAGATGAATACTACAATCGGGAAGTTCATCAAGTTTTATAATCCGTTGTATATGAATCCTCCTAGTGGGTGGAACGAGGATATGATTTTCAAAGAAGCGATGCGTAAATATGAAGACAAGCATCGCCAAGCTTTCCCCCACGTTCGTGCGTGGATGGTTTTGAAGACAAGTGCCAAATGGGCACCCGTTCCAAACGAGGTTGCAATCGCCAAACGATCCAAAACTTCGGAGTCGGGCGAGTATAGCATGGGAGGAGGGTCGACAGGTCGTTGTCAAATAAATATAAACGACGACCCAGACCCAGAGCTCGAGGATACCGTTCGAGTTCAAGAGGAGCAACGACCCGTAGGGAGGAACAAAGCTAAAAAACAAGCAGCTGAAAAAAAACAAGCCACATCAGGAAGTGGGAGCGGGTCAAAGCTGGACGGTTTGGTGGCTGAGTTGGAATCCTTCAAACATACCTTCAGTCAAACTCAAGCAGAGAAGGCAAAATTGAAGGAACGCGAAGTTGAAGAAAAAACTTCGCTTGAAGCAAAAGAGGGTGGAGGAAAGCGTTCGCCAAAAGAATGAAGATAGACAACTAGAGGAATGGCGAATAATGACAGCGAACATCAACGACTATCCCGAAGAAGATCGCCCCGTGTTGCTCAAGATGAAGGAGAGTATTGTAAAAAATATAATTTGTAGTTTTTTTTTAATTTAAGTGTGTTGTTTTTTTATTATTTGTAATATTGACTTTTTAATATTAATATTAGAATATTAACTTTTTTATTTAATTTTAATGTTATAATATTATTCAATTAAACAAAAAAAAAAAAATGCATTAAATGGTGATGGGCCTCCTCCACACCCTTAGGAGCATCATCCCCATGATTGTCCTGGCCACGCTTACGTGGCAGGTGAGGTGGAGACAAGTCATGGATGATGGGCCTAAACCACACCCAAGGGTCTAAGTAACTATGCAGTTCTCTACTTAAAATCAATTTTGAATTGGACAAGGACGACTATATATTATTATGACGTCACTAGACCAAATAGACGGTTAATTGGCCTATTTAACAATGATCCCCGATGACGAAATAGTATTCTACAAACTTTCATTCCCGGACAAAGAAAATTACATCAAGATAACGGGTAGGCGCCCAACAAGCTGCGCCGCCACATCATCAAATAGTATTTAAACCATAAGAAAAAAAAAAGTCTGTTATACATACATAAAATCTCATCATCAAATACCTATGATAAAGATTTAATTCTAAAGATGTACAACATTTTCATAGAATAAAATGTAGCTAGGTTAGCATATGCACAAAAAAACATTTCAATCAAAGTCAATAGCCCTTTTAATCCCAGCCATTGATCTTTTGTTACCATATATCATCTTGTTATGAGCTTCATCAAACTGGCCTTCTTTTTCTTCATCTGAATAAGATAAAGTTTTAGCTTCCAAAAAACCATCTTATAAACATTGGCAGGCAAATCTTTATTTAAATCAAACATTACAACCGTGACACAAAAGTTTGGCTCAATAGGTCAAAAGTGTACCTGAGGGACATGTTATGGAAAAGTCAGTGAGGCGTTTAAACGCAGTCCTTTAATGCTTGGAGCTCGGATTCTTTCTCCACGAGCTTGGAGTTAGTGTGTTGCAGTTCGGACTCCAAGTCAATGATTTGACTTTCCTGCTGTTCGATTAGCAAATGGCATAGTTTCTGATCAAGTTCATATGGCATTACACTGTTACATTGAGTAGAGTCCGAATCAAGATCGCGGTTGAAGTTTTTGTTCTGCAAACATCAACTAAACAAGCTATCAAACTAGTAGTTTGATTTCAGACGGTAAAAAAGGGGACACACAAGATCCTTGGTTTTAAATAGCACGCATCAGGAGCGCATAATGCGCGATGCAGATGAACTGGCGATGAGATTTTAA
The DNA here is from genome assembly GCA_030844895.1 of Ambrosia x helenae. NCBI lineage: Eukaryota > Viridiplantae > Streptophyta > Magnoliopsida > Asterales > Asteraceae > Ambrosia > Ambrosia x helenae. Next base: position 33,785 of record JAUTDX010000648.1, read on the forward strand.
GGTGGCTGACACCCATCTCATTGCAGCTGATGTGCATTGATGCGGCTGATGTGGCTAATGCAATCTGATGAGTGATGCAGTTTGATGCGACACCTTATGCAGTCGACTGTCTTCAAATACCGGTAAATTTTGAACAAACTAGACTGATGATTCTGAGTTTTTTCAAACCCTGATTGAACAAAACAGACCATCGATTGAGCAATGGGTTTGAGTATTTGAACAAATTTAACCAAAGATGATAAGAGTATCTTATACTTTAGTGTTTAAAAGTTAACATTTTAAAACATTGTATACGAATAATTTTTTATGTATTTTTTCATAACAAACGCTTCGCACGCGTTTAAAACAAAACACACGCTTTTTAAAACAAAGATCAAACTTTTTATCAATGGCAAAACAGCACATATGTGGATTACTGGATTGAAGTCAAGAAAACCTGTGAAGTTGCATTCTTGAAGCTCGTTAAGCAGATTTCGTCACCCACAAGATCAAGATCACATGTTTACCCCCCCCCCCCCCCCCCAAAGACATTTCTGAACCGGTAGTTTAGATACAAAATGCCAAAAAGAGGTCCCACAAGATCAAAATTTACTCAAAGTCTGTTGTTAGTGCATACAACCTCCTAAATCGTTTTATTTAAGATTCTAGATTGACTTTGTAATACATTGTTTATAGAATCATAGCTAATGCACTAATCACTTATAAAGAGTTAAACAACCGAGCCCATCTTGCCACCTTAAATAAACAGACTGTCGATTTACGCAAATTCAGATTCGTATAAGAAAGAATTACCTGAAAAGAAGACGATGCAGTGGACACTTGAAGCTTTAGAAGCTCAGATTCAAGTTCCGCTTCTAACCGCTCCATTTCCACCATATCTCTATGTGGTTCTTCTGTCAGAATGCTGCTTGCATTTTCGCCTTGATCATTCATATGAAAAGCATAAACTTCAATATTATCATTCTCCATACTGGATTTCTCAGAAACAGATTGACCCCGTTTGGTATTCGCGGTATTTTCAATCTTTGAACCGCAGGATGATTTTCTTTTGGAAATTTCAGCTTTTAATTCTTCAACAACTTTAGCAGTCTCGTCCACTGCTGCATTTAGCCTCTAGATTTCAGCTTTCCCGGCTGACATCATGTACATTATGCCAACGCCTACTCCATATCCGAAAGATGATTTGTCTGAATACATTATAACAAACAAGAAACAGTAAATTATCTGAATTGTAGATGACATAATTATAAGAAAAGATAAATTCCCATCTAATTGATATGCACTAAAAGGTAAAGAGACAACAGATAATAACATATCCATCTTCATAATAAGCTCATAATTAAAGCTAGGATAAATGTAACATACAATCCCTCGTACCAAGCAATATTGTCTAGTATGCTCACAAAGAGAAAATTTATTCGTTTTGGGTTGCCCGAGTGGAGACTTTCTGCAAGTCACCCACTTGGTTTTAAAACGTGTGAGGCGTGCCAAGGCAATATTGTCACGAGACAAGGCTCGCAACGCAAAGCGTACTGCTTTTCGTATGCAAAGCGCAGTTTATTTAAATAATTTTTTTTTATATTTCTCATGTGGTTCTAGCATACGTTACCCAAAATTTAGACATAAATAAACTCTTATATGGTTTTAATATCTAAACAACCTATATGTACAAAGTAAAAATCCTGTCATACAACATCCTAATGCAAAAATCCACCCCCCTGTACAAAAAGCGTGAGTCAAGACCGCGCTCCATTCCTTTTTTTTCAAGTGAAAACAGGCATCACCTGAGACTAAGGCATACTTTTTTAAAACCTATGTCACCCATCTAAGCATGCATGCTTGTGGATTTATACTTCTTGTCTGGTCCACAACGTTTAAAACAAATGCTTGGTGCCTAGGTGGTATTTGAGACAAAACATTCCTTACGAGCTCAAGCCTAAAAACAAGCTCGTTTAGACTTTAGTAAAGGATCCCAAGCTTCGCCTATTGAGCTTGAGCCAGCTCGCAAGCCTAAATGATCCCACTATTTATATAGTTTTAAATTAATATATTAAATACATATTTAACTAATAATAATTACTAATGAATAAAGCTATAACCTTCTTCAATCTACTTTAATGAGAACAAAATGCCATAACCAAACACTTATAGATTAGTATCTTTCTATTTCAAAAAGCATGTTTAAATAATACAATCAAACTTGTTACATTAAGAAACATAACCATTAACCTCAATAGGTAAACAAGATTACCTTTAACATCAAAAGACTGAGACTTTACAACCCCATTTCTTCCTACACGCCTCTTCTTCAAACAAACACCAAACTTCTTCCCATTCTTCTTACCATCATCATCAACAACCACAAAACCTTTTCTTTCATTATTTAATCTCTTACCTTTCACTCCACCCTTTCTCCCCACCTTCTTCTTCAAAGTCTTTGACCCATTAGAAGCACTAGAAAACATAAAAACCTGTGACATTTCTTCACCTACTATTAAACTATCAGCATCAACATTCTTGAAACAAGATGGTGGTGGTTCTGTGGGTAAATCAAGATTTTGTGGGAAAAGATTTGTGGGTTTGTTGTGATCTTTGTAAAGAATGTTTCTTGCAACATACCCAGATGCTGCAACTGCTGCAGCTAGTAGAACTTGCCACATTGTATGATATAAGTTTTTCTTTTTTAAATAATAATACTCCCTCCGTCCCATTAAAAGTGTCTTAGTTTGAAAAACACAAAGTTTTAGGCATATTAAATGATTGTTTTTTTTGCTTGCCATATGACAATATTACCCTTGTCATATGTGGGTCCATGATATTCTTTGTTTATTTTAGTTGTGTTTTTAAGGGTAAATTTGGAAATTGGCTAATGATTTTTGAAAGTGGACACATGAAATGGGACAAATAAAAAAGGGAATATGGACACTTCTAATGAGACGGAGGGAGTAATAAATAGGGGTATAGAGATTGGTGAGGGAATTGAAGTTAAAAAGATTTGAAAAGATGTAGGTGAATGGAGATTGAGAAGAGTTTAGGACAGTAGTAGTTTAATGACTGACACATGGAAGTAGAAAATGAAAAGGTTGAAAGTCATGTGCATCTTGTTTTGAAAATGTAACATTGGTTTACTTTTGGAGGGAGTTTGAAGTTTCATCACTATTCAATCTACAAAAATTGAGGTGTATACGGTCCTGTTTGGATAAAAAGTACGGGTCGACCGCTAGTTACTATTTAAAGTAATGACCAACCAAATTGGTTAGGCTAGGTGGCTCAAGCGAAATAGCCATGTTTGACGGTTTGGGGGTTTCGGTTTTAAGGTTTAATGGTTTGAACAGATTGTTTCATATTTTTTTTCTCTTTAAGTAACTAGTCTGTAATAAGAATTTTTAAAATGATAAGGATAGTTTACGATTATAATACATATATATAACTGCATATTTCAATTTTGAAAACATATACGTAAAGAAAAAAGTTGAATTAGTCAGTTAAGTTTGTATGGTCTGTTCCTATGGTCAAACTGGATTAAACAAACAAAATTGTACCATGAAAAACCGTTGGGATTTCAAATCGACCGACTTCCTTCAGTTTAGACAACTCGGTCGGTTTAAACAATTTTTTGAACAACCCTACCTTAAATAGTCTGATTTTTTAGTAACTTATCCTTGGATCTATTTTCATCTTAGTCGAAACATTTAGATTTTTTACTTTGTTAACCAGTTTGACGGTTCATGTTCTGATTAATTAGGAATATTAAGAATAAGGTGTCCATAGGTGATAGAAAAGTATAAACTTGATTAAGAACATAAAATAATGAAGCTATTATTTTTATGTTCTACACTCTAGTAATTTCAGATTTTAACTTTTACGCTATGTACTTTAATTCGAGACTAGTAATTTCAGATTTTAACTTTTACGCTATGCACTTTAATTCGAGTTTTATTACATGACATACCAGTTTAATACTCTATGCAACATCTCTCTTTGTGTATCATCAATTAGGTTGATTTAACGCATTGCCACCGAATGACTTCAGAGCCTCGTGTATCACCCATTCGATCGCTTAGGGTATCAATAACAAAATACATATTAGCAATTAGGAAACCTAATGGCTCTTTGGTTATGTAAAGATTGGTCTTGCTTTCCGCTTATGTGAATCTTACATGAGAGATAACGCGAAGTAATGTCAAATGTTTTCAATCAACGCAACAATTGTTTTCCCGTCGTTGGTTTGTAACATTTGGATCAACTACTCATGCAACTAATAGTAAGTCTGCTTATCGCCTCTTCGGTATGTATGTTGCACTTGTAAGTGTCACTGGTAAGGGTAGTTTGCATTGAAGATGTATAAATTCTTGGTCATACACCACAATTTAGTTTCTAGAGACGTTTCTATGCAAAAAAAATTAATCTATAGCATCTGTTTACATAATGTTGAAGATGAATAGAATAACAATTAAAATGCGCGTTAAGTATGACGCAAAGCGATAGTAGTTCACAATTTAGTTTGATTAGAGACTAATCAGGGAGGTTGTATCATCTTAAACTCGCTATTGACATATCATGTTATCTTACACCCTATCAAATGACACCATCCTACTGTAATAGAGGCAAACAGCTTTACAGTTTGACACATTAAGAAATGAAGAAATATATCATCCAAAATGTTAAAGAGCTCTCAACAAAAGTAACTTAAAATAGTGAAATTTCTTAAAACGAAGGCAGTGAATAAAGTTGAGGGACAAAATAACTTTTAACAAACTACATGTTTTAAGATAACAAAATAAAACTCCTTAACAAACATACCAAAACCAAGAGAAAAACGTCCGAAAATTTAAGATCTTGGCTTTTCCTTCTTCTCCTTGAAGAGCGCCAAAAGAGAGACACCGGAAACCTTAACAACCTTGAACCTAACTCCGGGAATATCACCAACAGCATGACCCTTTCGTCCGAATCCAGCAATCAAAACTTCGTCCTGACAAAAAAACAATTAAAGATCGTAAATTTAAAATTCCCAACGTAATAAAAATATTTGTTTTCTAAAATAAAATAAGAAACTAACATTTTCCTCGATGTAGTTCAAACAACCATCGTTTGGAACGAAGGCGGCAATTTTCTTGCCGTTCTTGATGAGTTGAACTCTAGCACACTTTCTAATAGCGGAGTTAGGCTGCTTAGCTTCAATACCACTGCAAACATAATACAACAATTTGTCAAAACTGTAACTAATGGAAGTCATGAGAATAAAATCATAAAATATAAAACAAAGAAAAGATGTTACATTTTCTCAAGTACAATGCCCTTAGCATGAGAAGAACCAGCAAACGGTTTCTTCCATTCGTTACCAAGATGAGACTTCTTGTACGATTTGTCAGCCCACCTTTGCCTCCTACGGTGAGACTTCAACTTGCGACCGGCTCCCATTCCATGTGTCTTACTATAATACAATTATTCAAACTTAATCAGTTAAATCATAAATCACAAAAGAGTATCTCATATAGTCATATTACTGAAACATAACACCATATTTGAAATGTTTCTAATTAAACCATCGCCCGTTGTCACCGAGTCCTTGTTGACCCACAAGATGCGTCTCGGTTCTAGTTTGACCAAAATGGTTCCATCCCATCTATAGCGCCAATAGATCAAGTTCCTATGTACCTTAATTAAAGCCTCTGCTTTTATTATTTTCTATGCCTACCTACCAAGGTTGTAGAAGGCGCTAGGCGCTAGGCAGGCGGTGAGGTCCAGCCTAAGGACTAGTCGGGACTAGGCGAAAATTAGGCGGAATTAGGCGTTTTGGTATTTTATACGTATTTTATATATTTAATATATATATATATATATATATATATATATATATATACACAAATTTAGGTAGTTTTTTGAAAATACTTTAAAGAAAATGACTAGCCCAAGCCCAACTAGACATATTTAACCACACTTTATTTAAAAGTTAAAAGAAAGTGACTAGCCCAAGCCCAACTAGACATATTTATCAATGAAATTAGGGCTTTTTCTGCCTTCTCATCCATAACACGTTAAAATTTTAGGGTTTCTAACAGCAGCCAGCAGCCTCCTCCTTCAGCTCACAGCTCAGCCTCCTTCAGCTCAGCCACCTCCTTCAGACCTTCTCTAAACGCCTAAACCAGGTGCTTCTCCTCTCTATCTACCCGTCTGCCATCATAATACTTAGATATATACACACACAATACTAAGAAATACTTAGAAATACTTAGAAATTTAATAAAAAAAATACCACCGCCTAGGTCAGCCTAGGCTCCGCCTAATGCCCATTTCGCCTAATTCATCGCCTAGGGTGAATTTCCGATAAAGACTCCCGCCTAGCGCCTAGGCGGCCGCCTAGAGCGATTTCTGCAACCTTGCTACCTACTATTACCTCATACATAAAATCCAACACTTTCAGCTACCAATAACATCATTATTATTATTATCAATCAAGAGGCAGTGTAATAAATCTTTAATTATGATAAAATAAGCTCATTAGTCATTACACTATCCAACCACTTTAAAATTTTTATTTTGCTAATCTAACAAGTCAACAGCAACATGTAGTACTAACTACTAAGTACATCTAGGAGTGTAAATGATGCACAATGGCACGAGAGCTACTCGGGATCGGATTGGTAAAAAGCTAGAACGAGTCAAGCATTAACGAGCCCGAGCTCGAACTTGAAACATGACTCATTTAGTTATCAAGCCCGAGCTCGAGCTTGAAACATGATTCGTTTAGTTATCGAGCCCAAGCTCAAGCTTTTCATACAAAGACCGTTTAGGCTCGCGAGCCTAAACGAGCCCAAACAAATTTTATATATTTTTATTTTATAGAGTAATATATACCTACTATTTAACGTTGGCGAGTCGAGCTCGAGCCGAGCTTTGGCTACTTTAAGCCATCAAGGCGAGCTAGAGACGAGCTTTTAGCTCCTTTTAAATCGTTCTATAAATATTTCGAGCCGAGCTCGAGCCCAGTCAGGCTCGGGCCCGGCTCGGCTCGTTTACACCCTACAGCTAGTCTTCAAATGCTATTGGACTAATACAATGTCAAAACCTATTATTAACTAATCAAACAACATGAACAACCAAATCTTGCTAAAAGAGCCACCAAACATTTGAATAATTAACTTTATGAAAACATTTTGAGATTAATCTTTAACCCAAAACAGTTAAAGCAACAAAACATTAATAAATTCAACAAATAAACCTAAATGAACACAGACCCTATAAATTGTTTATGATACGTACCCCATGTTTGCAAGATTAAGTGATCCTGAAAGACCTTGAAGAAGAAGGATAAAGCGGCTGCTTTGTGATGAAAACCCTACTTCTTGTTAGGGATTGGTAGTCATATTTTTTTTATATATGGGTTGTTGGGGTTTGTGTGTGGCTAAATGGGCCTAACTCATACCATTTGTTGCTTTGTTTGGGCTTATCGTTAAATGGGCCTCATAACTGAGTATGTAAAATGATACTCCCCCGTCCCATTAGAAGTGTCAATATTCTCTTTTTTATTTGTCTCATTTCATGTGTCCACTTTTAAAAATTATTAGTCAATTTCCAAATTTACCCTTAAAAACACAACTAAAATAAACAAAATTGTAGAGCGACTTTAGTGAGAAAAAACATAAAGTTTAGCGTTTTTTTATGATATTTTCCCTTTTTGTTATGATGTTAAATAACAATAAAAATATGTAATTTTACAAGTGACACATATTAACACCTACCGATGATGGATTTGAATATTGATAAAAAAATAAATAAAAAAAAAATCATCTCATCTCAACGTGTAGGCATATATAACTTCGTTTTATTTAGTTTGCTTACACGTGATATACATTGTACATCATAAATTGATCTATAGGTACTTTCTAGTCCATTAGTGAGTTTGTGATTGCATATATGTATTATAGAATAAATGTTTAAATACATATACAAAAATCTAAACATGAAATAAACTAATGACAACTTTTTGTTGACTTGTTCAATTATGATGAGTTGGCATGTTGATAAACTAGTTGGTAGTTAGACCACAAGGTGTGGTTGCCGCCCCCCACCCCTATGTCGCCCCACCACCTGGGCATTTTGGCCCCACCACCATGCTTGGCCCGGCTTAAACGGCAAAATAATGCCGGTGATGCCGCCCCACCACCCATGCCGCCCCTGGGGGGTGGTGTAGGGAGGCCCGACAAGTGGATGTCACCCCTATGCCGCCCCCCATACCCATTAGTCTTACCCAACGACCAAAATAATGTGACAGTCCGTATGCGATCTGTTTAATAATATTATTTTTGTTTTACGAATTGTAATATTATAACTAAATATAACATAAAGATAAAAAAAATGCACACAAACCTGTCAAATGTCAATTAACAACTAATGATCGAGAATGTATCAAACTTGGAAAAGGTAGTCGAGTCGAACCCACCTTTCTCTCGTGCCACATTCTAAGCACCGTAATAACTTTTCACCATAAACACCCTAATTCTAAGATAGTTCCGATGTATTGTTTCATCTTTATGCCATATGTATTGACGACATATATTGTACAATCTAGTATATAATATGCAACTATGTTGGGGTAGAGGTAAGGCCATCAACATTGGAAGTAGTCTGTCTATTCTCACGGGGTAGAGGTAGGACTGTCTACATCTTACCCTCCTCAGACCCTATTTTAGTTTTTGTTATTGGTAGGATTAACCGAGTACGATGATGATAATACGCAACTATGTAGTCAAAAGCGCATCAGGCACATGTGACATGTCAAGGTGCTCAGGCGAGCCTGCGAGCCTAGGGGCAACTTAAGTGTTGAGCGCGATTTCACCAATCTTGTGATTCATTCTCTTGACTCTTTATAGTCATCTCCTTTGCCAAATTTCTTCAACCAAATAAAAAAAAACTTGTTTGAACTTTTATTTAAAAGAAAAGTATAACATATCTTTTGTTATATTTATATACTAGTACTAAACTATACCCATTATATTTTTATTCTTTATCATTATATTGTTTACTTTTCTTGCGCTTTATGAATACGACATACGTGTAACTTGCGTCTTATATTTCTAGCCACTTAGGCATGAGGTACTATGTCATATGATACAAAATTTATAACACATTGAATAAAATATAAATTAAAAGAAAATGAGAAGAAGGTTGTAAAGTTCTTAATCTTGTTTAATGTTAATCCTTAACTTGCTTTTCAAGTTCGTTCAAACCAACTTGCTCGGAGTTATTGCTGGAAAAATTCCCGGCTCTTTATGCGATAGAAAAAAATAAAAACATCTCTCTTATAGATCGGTTGGTGGTTCATGGTTCCTCTCGCCAAATTAACTGGGATTGGCTTAGAGTCCCTACTTCTCAGGAGGAGTTAATCGAGAAGATGCAGCTGGAAAATATGCTTGAAGGGGTTGAGATGGCTGATCGTGATGATACATGGTCTTGGTCGGTTGGAAGCAGCAAAGTATTCATTGTTTCGGATATAAAAAAATGGATGGCCAGGGCCGAAGAGGGTGCTGCAGGTTTTTGTTTTCAATGGAGTGATTGGGTTCCAAAAAAATGCAATATTTTCATGTGGAGGGCGGTTTTGGATCGTTTACCAACCAAGGAAGCTTTGGCTAGACGCCGTATTCAGTGTGGCGACCATGTGTGTGTATTATGTAATAGCAATGAAGAATCGATTGAACACTTGTTAACCGGGTGCATTACTTCGGCGGCAGTTTGGAATGCGATAGCGTCTTGGTGCAAGATTCCTAGGCCTTTTGTATTTCACGTTAACGACTTGGTGGAATTACATAAGGTGAGTGGCGCGTCGGGGAACATTAGAGCGATTATTCATGGCATTGTGATCATTACCTGTTGGAGGATTTGGCGTGCTAGGAATGAAAAAAATTTTTCTGACAAGGAAACAACGGTAGTGGAGATGGTTGCGGATATAAAATCGTTTGGTTTTTCTTTGGTATAAATATCGATCTAAGTTAGGGGTAGTGGATTGGAGTAGATGGTGCCGTTTTGATGTAATATGACTTTGTTTTTTGTTATTGGCTTTCGGCGTCTTTCTCCGTCTTGGGGATAGTCGTCGGTAGTGTTTGTTTTTAATGAAAGTCAATTTTCAAAAAAAAAAAAAAAACTAATGACTTACATCATCACACGTATGTTGTTGTGACAATGATGAGTCAACCATCATCAAACTTCACCAACTCAACAATTCAAAACTTATTCTCATTAAACATATCCCACCAACAAAATCATCCAGCACAACCAAAATACCTAATTTAAATAGTTGCTTTCATAGTTATTCACAAAATCTCTGCTTTCAAACGCAACAAACGTCAACATTAGCTGTCACATCATATTTATACAGATATTTTAGACGCCCTCATTTTATTTCTAATATATATGTTATTTATATATGTATGAAACGCCAATCCAAACACCATCAACAAACAGTAACCTCCAATGATAATGATAATGTTCATTTTCAAATGTCACTAGGCACTATGTGGCTGTCTGTTTTTTTTTTTAGCATTGGGTGCCCTTAATGATATGAAGTTATTAAATGACAGTTAAGAAAACATATTGTGAAACCAAATTGATGAACAATTAGATGATTATTAAATTCAAACCGAACCACTAAATTAAACAAACAAATTATCAGTGTTTAGTTTAATGGTTTGGTTAAAATGATATGCAATTTCATCTGTAAATTACCGGTATATATCCATTGGATTATCAAACTAAACACACGTAATATCATACAAAACTACTTTTGGCCTATTTTCAACAAGACTCCGAACTTCTTCAACATGTTGCTCGTTTTCTTGATCGATGCTTCATCTTCTGTATATTCCAAATAACCCGAATTCGATTTTTCGCCAATCGCATTAAAGTCGAAGGATTCTGACGACTCCTCAAACTTCCTACCACCACCAACGTCACCCAAAACCATCGCGGCAGCCACCTCTGCCGCCTTCCTCCACTGCTCCATTTGCACTTTCAACCGCCGCAATTCATTTTCCATCTCCGTGTTTGCAGCCCGAGTGGTTCCTAGCTCCTCCACCCACACTGCCTCCGCCTTACTAGCTTCCTCCTATCAAAGAAAATATAATTTATTTATAGTTATTCTTATTGTACTCGTGTGCGTAATTGGTCATCTAGGGGTGTTCATGTGTTCGGATATCAGCTTATTCATTTTTGAACCGATCCAAATAATAAATATGTCTAAGAAAATTAAATTCAACTTATTAAACTGATTTTTTTTCTCATATTGACATGAGAAATATTAAAAAAAAATTGAATTTTGTTTCGTTATCCGGATAAGCAAGATTTATGAAACTGAAAAACAAATTCCCAATTCGGTTCGGTTTTTCCAGCTCTGGATTCGGTTTATTGCACACCTTTTGGTCAATGGTACATAATACGTTACAAGGTTGTATATTAATACCTCCATGCTCGATTTCACCGATTCAAGCTGTTCCAAAGCCCGCGATTCAGCTTCTTTCGATTCCTTTAACCGAATCTTAACCTCTTCAACTGCATTAACCGACTCCGAAAGCTGTGATCTTAAACTCATAACCTCATTAACCAATCCAGCTTGTTTAGCCTGCACGGCTTCAGCTTCGGCTTCAGCCGCTTTTTCAAGCCGAGCATTGAGCTTCTGGTTCTCATTTATAGCCGTGGCTAAATGTTTCTGAACAGCTTTCAGCTCAGCCTCCCAGGCTCGATCCCTGTCCTGTGATATTTTCCTTAGTTCTTGGATTTTAGACTCCTCACAAGCCCACATTTCGTTCAGCTTGGCTGACATAGCTGCGAGTTCTTTCTTCGCTTCGTTGGCTTCTAATCGAGCTTGGTTTGTACATGACTCGGCTTCGATCAGCTGGCTCTTTGTTTTCTTGAGCTCTTCTTGAAGCCGAGCTATTTGAGTTTCTAGTTCAAGTGCTTTGGTAACACGTTTTTTCTGTTGGTTACATATTATTAATATAAAGTTGTAAATACTACTTAAAAGTTAAAACACTTTTTTTTAATAACAGTCTGTAGATTTTATAGGATAAATACATCATACATGCACATGCACTCTGTGGGATTTAAAACTAATAATTTTTTTTTGTTGTGAAGTACACCATTTACTATCAGGATGACTTAAAAACGTTAATGGATCATGGTATGGTATCTTACCTCGGATGTTGGAGAGCGTTGCCATCGATTGTCAACGGCTTTAGGTACCGGGCTCTTTGGTTTTGTGCCTGATCCTGTACTTCCACCTCTTTTTTTAAAGAAAAAAAACTAGAAATAAGATGTGTTATGGTATTCAAAATCGGGTTCAGTTGGGTTTGATGAAAGTTCTAGATCGAATCACTACGACAAACAAAACCGGCCTGGTTGGTGGGTTGAACACGACTGGCGGGTTTTGGTGGTTTGACCGACGTAACTATTTTTTTTTTCAAAAGCGTTGGTTTGTAATGAATGTTTTAAAATGATAAAGATAATTCTTGAATATAGGACTATGTAACATATTACATATACATAACTGCATATGTCAAGTTTCAAATTGTTAATCACAAGACCATCATAATAAAACTAGTATAAATTTCAAACCGACTGACTTATTTAGATTTAAAGATTCTATCGGTTTCAATGTGTCAAAAATACACCCAAAATAATATTCTTTCAAACAATGATAGTAACATTGTATTCTAGGTAAAAACGTAAGAAGATGGGAGGTCATACCTTGTCTTGGGATGTTGCATTGTAGATGCTATTATACTACCCTTTAGGTAGAGCACCTAAGCTACAATAGGTTTTCTTTAGAAGGAGAATGCTTTTGTGAAATATATATGTAAGGTATGTTTATGTGAAAAGATACCAATGAATGAAGTCTACCACAAACCATGAGAACCCCAATTTAATCAATTCCCATTAAAAGAAAACAAACAAATAGTCAAAAATCAAAATCCACCCATCTTACACCTAGTTAACATTGACCAATAAAGATAAAAGTACAACTTTTAATACATACCTTACAAACTATTATAGTAGTGTGGTTCTGGATTAGTAGTTTTGTGGCAAGAAACAAGATAACACTTGAAATGAACTCCATACCTAATTGGAAGTTAGGAACTAACCCCACTTCCAACAACCAAAGGAAAATTAATAAATGCCTTAAATGGAGAAATGAAGAAGAAAGAAAGAAATATAATTACAAATATATTTATATTAGTTTGACTTCTCTAGTACTCTTGATTTGCTATATGCTTTGTTTTAAAGGCATAATTTACTTGGACAATAATCATGTGAAACATAAAATTTGCCCTGAAGTGAAAGGGAAAAGTGAGCCCAAAAAGTGTATTGTCTTTTAACATTTGTGTGCTAAACAAAAATATATACTTTGCATAGAATAATAACTTATAAAACCATTTGCAAATTTGTATCGTTCAGAAAATAATTTTAGATTTGCCAATTGTATTTCTATTTAATTTCTACTCATGAAAACTTTCTCACAACATAGCCAAATTTGCCAATTATTCTAAAAATGAAAGTCCGCCAACTTTCTCACAACATAGCCAAACTAGATTCAAACATGAGACTTTGACGTATAGAGGAACGAGTTGAATTTAAAGGTTGTTGGAATTTAAGATGTTAGATATTGCTTTCAAAGCTAGAGGCATTGCACAAAGAATTAATTGGTTTTTCTAATTATAAGCGCGACATTTTATATATATATATATATATTGGGGAAAATGAATATTTATATGAGTATCGTCCAAAATTGTTCAGCCCCCTCCAAAACGAAAATTGACATGCATCCTTGTTCCTTCTTTCGCCCTTTCTCTCCCAAGTAGAACGTGGTTTTCAGTTTTATTCGCTATTGCATACGCATATTGATTGATCGATTGCCAAAACCAACCATCGTAACTCAGTTCAAACTCACTAATTTTGACTACACCATCTGATTTGTCGATTATGGAGTTATTAGCTTAAATCTGTTTGATTGCTCTTAATAAATTAGCCTGCAATTCAATTAATTGAAATTGCTAGCAATAAGTGGTTGAGGTCAGCAAGACTATGATCAAACACGTCTAAACATAGTAAATTAAAATAAACAGGTCAAACATATTAACTAACATGAAGTGGCTCAAGATATAAAGAATTAACATGAAACGTGTCAATATAATAAGCTAAATTCTAGTTTTCAAAGGGTCCTCTTTTCACCTTAATTTAATGGAGTAATGAGATGGCTACAAATACCTGCTCTAAGCCCAAAAGTAGTTGGCGTGATGTTAGCGCCCCTCCCCTTCATTTGATTGGCTGAAATAGTCAACTCTCGAAATAAAAAAAAAAGAGTGGCGTTAAATATTTAACGCTTGAGGCATGTTGGGGGTATTTAGCGCCAATGGGGGCGGTGGTGGGGGCTTAAGGGGCGCTAAAATGCCCAATACCGCCCCATTTCGCGTCCGCTAATATGAATTTCGTACCTTAATCAAAGGATCTTGGTGTTCTTAAATTTATTTAGAATTTTCTTATAAACATTTCTACTATCTAAGCAAAGACCACCCTTTTGACCCATAATCATCTCTAAAATGTAGAACTAGACATTTGCACACATGGTGTCTATATATGATGAACTAAATAACTCATTTGCCAATCATGAATAAAAAAATCAAAACACTAGCACCAATTGCACCTGCAAATCCAACATCAACAATATAACAGGAATCCAAAGTAAGTTATTCACTGCATTCAAATATTCAATAAATCCCCTTGCAGCAATTTCCCATCTCATACTTGGGCATCAAGATTTGTGCATTTGTGGCAATAAATAATCTGATACAGTTCAACCAGGCCATGTACACACAGAATGGATTTGCGCATGATGTTTGTGTTTATTCAGCAACGGGTCGTTATCTCTCTGAATTTCTTTAGTTCCTAATATCATAATCTTTTAGAGAGACCAAATAATCAGTTGCTCAATTAACAATTCAAAAAGCATAAACATCAGAAGACATCCTTGAACTTGTCCATAACAAGAGACGCATGATATCTGTGTTTTCGCGCGTTTTGTTTTACAGTAGAAACTAGAGAGGTGTAAAGCAGGTCTTAAAGCAGAGAATAAGTTTTTCAACTTGGGGCATAATAGAGACGTAGAAAGAGAATATACAAGTTTCTTAACGTAGACCACCCCGTTAGCGCTCATTTTGTTTTCGCGCATTTTGACTATCAAGCAACAGATAAAAACCCAAATTGAGCAACATGACTACCTTCAAACATGACCTAATCCACTTTTTGCCATCTCACAGATACAAAAACTGATGCCAAAGAAAGCCCAGTGATATAATTATAACATTAATCATGCAAATAAGACATAAGAGAAAATAAATGAAACAAAATTGTTTAAAAGGTAAAGATACAAACACCATAATCAAGCAGAAGCATCATCATTCTGCTTCTGCTTCTGCTTCTGTTTCTTTTCAGCATGCTTGTTGTCTTCGCCTTTGCCCTTTGCTTCACGACGCTCCCTTTTCACTCCCTTTGGCGTAAACGGTAAAGATGCATTTCCAACCTGCAAAATACAATCAGTCAATAACCAAACATTCTGTCATAGTTCCAGTCAGTGGTAAAATGGTCATTTATAGTCAAACGGTGTGTTCATTCCAAGTTTCTAACACGCGGAAGAAATAAAACGTTCATTTACTGTGTACTGTCAATAGACCTCAAAACACTTTTACTGTTTTACAGAATAGCATCTAATGAGAAAATAGGAAAACAAACAGACCCTTGCTGTTTTCGGTCATAGGAGTAAAATGGTGATTTACAGATAAGTGGTGTTCGTTTATTGTTTATTGTCAACTGAAATCATACAGATACTGTAACATTAAACATCTACTAAGAAGAAAACAAATCCATTCAGACAGATATGCTACCCGAGCTTACCATCAATGAACAAACTCACCAAAATCCTTTTTTTATAAAATAACCTGCTCATAAAATAGGATAGAAATAAACTATTTTTACTCACCTGTTGATCTGGAACATAAATCTTCCCGATTTTCCCTGCAATTGCATCTTTGCTGACATTTTTCTCCTGAAAGTATGACGAATAAAAAAGCATAAGCAATAGTTGAAAGTACAAGCATCCAAATGCACTGTCATACTAAATTACTAATAAAGACAAATGATGATCCAATTCAATCTATTTATAACGAAAACTACCGCTAGTTTCATGGTAAAGAAAAAAAAGGATTGAACTTTTAAAAACTAGGATGTAGTCTTTTTCGTTTTGTTTGGAGGCGAGTAAATAAACAAAACATTAACCAACCTTCTTCTGAATTAACTCAGGAGCAACTTTCATAGCTTCTTTCTTTAGGCCTTCATCAGGAAGCCGGTGTCTTCTAACAACCAAATCCATTGAAGGGCCCACCTCAACCAACTCCACCCGCGGAACAACTGTGCCAGATTTTTTTAGCCTCAAGGCACAAAGCGTGAACAACACTTTCTTAGAAGACACAGCTGTACAAACATACACACGATCTAATCCAGCAAGATTTAAATTACTCACAACCTGCAATAACAGATTACGAGTCCCATTTAAAATGCTACTGTAAGCACTAATAGAAGCAATTGAGAAAAAAAAGGAGAGACGCATACACACACCTGTCCTCTGAATAGATCAAGCAAGACCTCCTTTAGGTGTTTTAGTTCGTCAACATTCTCGAATCCCTCTCCAATAAAAGCAAAAAAAGGTTTTGACCCAATTAATGGAGCTATTTTCTTATCATATGAACATGAAGACATGCTTTTGAAATTTTCAACTCCAACCTCCACGAGGTCATAAATATGGTGATCATACATTCGGCCAATTACAAGATTGTCAGGCCGTTTTTTTGAGTGGGAACCAAACTGCAAGGGGCATACAATGTGTTGAGAAAAACAACTAAAATGTAACAAAAAAATGTCCTTAGTGGATTACTAATATATCCTCCAAGAAAATATAATCTTGTTTGACAAAAATTATTATATACAAAATTTGATAATAATAATAATAATAATAATAATAATAATAATAATAAAAACAGCATTTAACTTACCACAAACAAGCTACAATCAGTTTTGAGTGAATAAAACTCTAGTGAAGTTTCACCTCCACTCTCAAAAGGTCTGATGTTATCATTTCTACGGCTAAATCTCACAGCATTATCCTTCTTAAGATGATAGATTTCTGTCAATACAGCATTCATGGTGTTACTGGTCTTAGTCCCATGCAATATGAGTGTCTTTTTCCCAAGCTCAACCTGCAAAAAATACACGACAACCTGTGAGCTTTCATTACCAAGATTAAACTTCATGACATAGGCTATCTGATCTTTTTGGCCAAAGAAAAAAATAGATAATCACCAGCTTTGGTGCACGTTTGTCGAGCGCCCTCTTAGCTCTCAGTGATTTAGGTGTTTTTATACGCAACATGATATAGCTGCAACAATGCAAAAAGGAAAAGTACTGTAAGTATAACCAGATATCACTCCACTACACATTGTTTATATTTCCTTCAATAAAGCATTTCAAGTTCACAAACATTCCCTAAACTAATTACCTACAAATGATATTAAGTATGAGTGTATGACAGTGACAACAAATTTGAAACTATATTCCACTAATTGGTATATTCAATTCAATTAAGATTTGTGGATTTACAACAAAACCATGAGTTTCGAAAATAAAAAAGGTATAATGGTCAAATATCATTCAAATTATCAACGGCTCTTGCCGCTTCAGGTGGTCGCTAAACCTCATGCCTTGAAGTGATTTCTTCATAGTTCATAGCCTACGTTGCATCCTAAGCAGTTAATCTCGGCGATATATCAGCCGATATATCACGTATTGGTTTCTTTTTGCTAAACACATTGCAGATGTAGATGAAGGTTTTAGGCTGATTATTTGGGTCGTGGATGAAGAAGATAGTTGAATATTAGGGTTTACAGTTTTAACATTGATGTGGATGAAGAAGACATACCTTGCAGTAGCGATTGGGCAGCCAGGAAAGATTTTAGGAGTAGAGAAGATGGAGGCGCAGAAAATAAATTAATTTAGGGTTTCTGATGATAAAATAGAGAAGACATAGCTCTTTACTTTCTATCAAGAAACTTACAACATTTAAATACTATCATATGTAACCTAAAACTATTCTCACATGTCTAGTTTAGGTATAAAAAAATAATGTTTTTAACATATTAATTCCATATCTTTTAAAAATTATATATATTATTTACCTAATCAATATCCTAACGCGATAACCGATATCTCAAATATCGGTGCTTGACCGATAACCGATATTTTACCACATTAACTACTTAGGTTGCATCATGACTAAGGTGTGCTTTTATAACCAAAAGTTCCTTTATCATTTTCTATGTAGTTAACTCGGCCGATATATCGGTACAAAATATCGGTCAGAATATCAGTACCAATATTATCGATGATATTGACCGATATTTTACCGACAGATATTCCCGATATGAGTACCTTTCTTCTTAGTTCTTCCATTTTTCTTTCTTCTTATTGTTGCTATTAGTGTTTTAAGTCTTAATTGTTGATTGTTGGTGCTAAATTTTAGTGTTTTAAGTCTTAATAAGTTCATGTCAGCTACAATTGTTGGTGATTTGAAAGTTGCAAAAGGTTAATTTGTTAATGGTAGTGCAGTATATTTAATTATTAGTGTTAAGTTGCTATATATATAAATTCTACATGACATAAAAATTACCTATATCCCACCGATATCTCACCGCGATAACATATATCTCAAATATCGGTCATTGGCCGATATCCATTAACTGCTAAGGTCGTTTTCTCATAATTTTAGTTAAAAAAACCACTGGAAATCACTAACACCACCTCTCTAAGCTAGAATCATAAAGGGAATCACTTATAGGACTTTAGAACTGAAAAATTACAAAAACGAAACTACAAATTTTCAACAACAAAAGACCGGTAATCAAGTCCGACAACAAGTGTCATGAAATTAGACTATAGCTACCAACACTTCTACTTAGCTCTGACTCGTCTCGGATCGACTCATGAACAGCCCTATTCATTCAACATCGTTCTACTTAGCTTAGGACATAAAAGTCCCACATACTTTGAATACAAACTACAAAAGACATCAGCGTTTGTACTGTTTAAGTAAATAATCAAATGCAAAACGTTGTAACATGACATCTCATTGGACAATTGTTCATTTATTCATCTTAATAAACCTAACAATTATTTATGAATAGAAACAATAATAATAATAATAATAATAATAATAATAATAATAATAAACGAACAATTTGAAGTAAAGAAGAATATTATTAATTAGATAAACAGAAGAGATGCATACATCGTTTGAGAGATAGGGTTTTCGCCGGTGACGCGCCGGTTTCCGGTAACTTGAAGAAGAATAATAATAAGAAGAAGAAGAAAAGCAGTCTTCTGATGAAAAACCCAAAACCCTAATAAGAAGAGGGTAGCGATTATTATTGTTTTGTATGGGTGGGTTGGGTTGTGCACTTAATGGGCCAACTCAATAATGTTTGGGCTTTTAAAACTGGATCCATGAATACGTTTCCATCTTTGCTCCTCTCGTAGAGTCGTAGCCCAACACATCACCACGTCACGTTGACGTTAGTCAATAACTAGGGGTGTAAACGAGCCTACTATTCTGAGCTCAAGCTCGGCTCGAAAGTAAATCCTAAAAGCTCGAGCTCGCCTCAATAGCTTAAACGAGCAAAACCTCGGCTCACCAACATTATTAATTAAAATTGTACATGTTTAAAGGATAATATCTCATACATAAAAAAAATAATATAACATTTGTTTGGGCTCGTTTAGGCTCGGGAGCCTAAATGAGCTTTGTATGTAAGGCTCAAGCTCGGGCTCGATAACTAAATGAGTCATATTTCAGGCTCGAACTCGGGCTCGTTAAGACTTGTCTCGTTCGAACTTTTTACCGAGCGGATTCTGAGTAGGTCTCGAGCTGCTACGTGTCATTTACATCCTTAACGTTAGGTTGGGTGGTCTAGGACGTTATTGTCCCTTCACCTAATTGTGAATGTAATAATGAGTGCTAACATGGTGGTCTAGTAGGCCCCCTTTAATTCAATCAATCAAAATTTTGTCTTCTTTCTTTTTTTGTTTTTAAGAGTTAAATAGGCATTATTTATTTCCTAATACTTATTGAAAGAGAGGATTAAAGCCCCCTTTTGGCGTGGTGTATACGTGACCCTGAGGTGATAAAATGGAGCCCCTATTGGTGAGCAAAAAGCCGGTTTGTGACCCGAACCGACATTTCCCGACTCGATTCCAGTTCCTGTTTTGAACCAGCAGTTCCCCTTTTCCAAACGAACCCGAACCGGGTTTTTGACCTTCGATCAGGAAACATTTTGGGAAAAACTGGTAACCGTTTGAACATTCTGACCATTAAAAACTAATTGTTAGCCTCTATTTGACCTTGTCCACCTAAAATTACCATTTTGCCACTCCAGGTTTTACATGTTTTATGTTGATGACAACACTATAAAAGGGTAGGACTAGGGGTGTAAATGACACGTAGCGGCTCGAGAGCTACTCGAGATTGGTTCGGTAAAAAGCTCGAACGAGCCGAGCTTAAATGAGCCCGATCTCAAGCCTGAAATATGATTCGTTTAGTTATCGAGCCCGAGCTCGAGCCTTATATGCCTAAACGAGCCCAAGCAAATGTTATATTATTTTTTATATATATATAGTTCCCCACTATATAACATTAGCGAGCCGAGCTCTAGTCGAGCTTTGACTCATTTAAGTCATCCAAGCGAGCTCGAGCTGAGCTTTTACATGCTTTATAATTGTTCTAAAACTATTTCGAGCCGAGCCGAGCTCGAGCCCAATCAAGCTCGTCTCGGCTCGGCTCGTTTACACCCCTAGGTAGGGCATATGGCACTTGGTGAGGCCATTCCACCCCTTAATTTCCATCTAAAACTAATAAATTATTTTTTTCTCTCTCACATGCATTGCGCATGCACTTCCCCCCAAGACTTTTAAACGTTAATAACTTTTTATATGGCATTTTTTTAAAAATAATTACACCAAATTAACAAGCGTTTTATTATATTTCCAACGAGTACCATGGTGCTATACAAAAAATGGGAAAAAAATATTTTTTTTTGAGTGGTTGTTATTGAAACGGATAATTAAATTATGTATGAGTTGAGAAAATTAAGTCAAATCACGCTTTTATTTAAGGACTTTGCTAGACTTTAATTAATTCAAAATTAAGTCAAATCGCACTTTTAGTTATGGCAATAATCGAAAATAGTAGGGTGTCACAATCAACCTCCACCTCAGCATCAAATTAGCATCCTCCTTCTAGTAGTATCGCTCTCTTTCACTAAGTCTAAGACTGTACAGTGTGGAGGCATGGAAGGTGGCGTTAAGCCTCTCCACATCACCCGGGGCAACCCCATGAGATTCACGTGGTGACTTCCGGTTGGTTGTTGAAAAAATAAACCCCCCCCCCCCCCCCCCCCCAACAGCTCCTTTTATATAAAAAATGAAAAAAAAATACCCTTGATATAAAACTCCTTCCACATTTTTATCCCACACCATTTCTAGCACTTCTCTCAAATCAAACACATTACCATTTTTAATCACACCCTTAGAAATCACGTCGACAATGGTGGTGTAGTCCGAGGAGGAAAAACTCACGTTAACATTGACGTAGATAAACGTCAAGGAAAATATAGAGTTTTGAGCTCACTCCGTGCGGCATCCTTTTGGGCTAAAGTTTTAGCTAAATTTCATGTGCTAGTCGGCGATGACACACCCCGCACAAATGATTCACTCAACCTTAAGTGGTCGAATATCATACCTAAGCGTGAAGAGTTTGAAACGATGTTTAAAGCAACCATGGAAGAAGACCCTAATCAATCCGAAGAGGTAGCAATCGAAGTTACTCATGTCGAGAACACTTTTGAGGTTGGCGAGAGCTTTGAGTATGTTCCGTCATTACATTTGTTAAGGCCTAATCTAATATAATGTTTAGTTTATTGTTTTTTTAATTTATATTTTTTAATGTATTGTTATTGTTTTATTAATATAAATGTGTTTTTTATTGACTTTATTTATTAAAAAGGACAAATGAAAAAAAAACGTGACTTAGCACCGCCATGGGCCCACCGTCCACGCCATTACCACTACCCCGCTGATTCCCCCTTATTGTTTATGCCTACAACAGTGAGGTAGATGCCACATGTTATTTTCTGCCCCCTCAAGGGTGTTTACGAAGCCACTCCGTGTGGCTTAAAGATCCATTCCATAATTTAGGTTTCAAAACACTTATTTTGTTTTTATTAACCTCCCTCCCTCCCTCTCTCTCTTTTTTTTTTTTTTGAACAATAAACTTTTTTATAACATCCTTAATTTCACATTTAATTTGTACTTGTAAGAATTTAAACTCATTACCTCACTGAAACGACGACGACTTTATTAAAACCATAACAACTTTATTAAACAAAAGAATGCATGCCGTTGACACATGAGACATCCTCTTGTGTTTAGGGCTGCAAACGAACCGAACGAACACGAGAAAGGCCTTGTTCGTGTTTGTTTGTTAAGAAGACAATGTGTTCACGAACACTTACCGAATAGGTTTTTTTGTTTGTGTTTGTTTGTTAAGAAAATGAATGTGTTTGTATTCGTTTGTTTTATGTACCGGACAAAAGTAAGCGTAAGCAAACATAAAATTAGAAGCACAAAAAAGTGAAGTAATACTAATATATAATACATGATACATAATAGATTACTAAGAATTTTAAAATACGTAAATGAAAAAAAAAGTTAAAGAATCTAATGAATATCAAACATAAACGAACACGTTACTGAACGTTCACGAACATAAATGAACAAACGTGACCTCTTGTTTGTGTTCGTTCATTTATTAAACAAAATTTCCGTCATGCAAACATAAATGAACATACTTGTGTTGCTCCACCCTACAAATCAAACCATCAATCAAGTACACAAAAAAAAACCTTTACATCATAAGCAAAGCTCGATAAAATCACCATCATAAGCAATGAGTTCATAGGTGGAAACGCCAAGAAGAAAAAAGCTTTTAATGCAGTCGTGCTCACGGGTATTTGGCGTTTATGGCGTATGCGAAATGACGCAATATTTAATGGCTCCCAGGTTTCGTTGTCAAACGCGATTGAAGAGGTCAAAGTTATGAGTTTCTTGTGGGTAAAGAATAGATCCATGGATAAGGTGGTGACGTGGAATCGGTGGAAATCATTCCATTCGTTTGATGCAGGGTAATTTATTTTGTTGTCTGTTTATTTTTCAAGTTAGGTGATGTGTATTCTATATTGTAATGGTGTTCCAGCATCTTGCTGGTTTGGTGAAATGAAAGAAATTCTGTTGATCGTTCAAAAAAAATAGCAGTCTCCTCCTACAATCATATAAAAAATTTAAATTTGTCTTCACCACACCGACCACTTCTGAACTGACGGTTTGTACATGTCACACTGTTTTTGTCGTAAAGCAAAAAGCACAGAATAATATCATCATTAATCCCTTTATTGCGTAGGTTTTATGCTATATTAATTTATTATTCGTATATTCAATTTCACGCTTCTAAAGCTACCTCACCTCCTCTTTGATCCCTATCTTCTCACTTAAGCAAATCTCTACACATCCTTTTACCTTTTTATTTTAGATTTTATATATATATATATATTCTCAAATACATTGCACGCATCGTTTTATCATTTTCTTTTTTTAGAAAACCGTTACGATGTGTTCCCGAGTTCACTTAACACTCCTATTTCCTTTCAAATCGAAAGAGTGAAATTTGGTTTAAAAATCCCTTCATTTCCTTAAAAATATAACTTCGAAACACAAACACAATATTTTTTCTTCTGTTTTTTTTTTGGGTCAAGTGAACCAGAAAAACAAATTTACTTTTTCTGTCCCATTTTAATGTTAATTTTTCTACTTTTTGTTGTTCCAAATTAAATCTCCACTTCTAAGCAATTTTCAGTTTTGCCCATGAAAAACAAAAGATAATCAAATATTTGAAATAATAACTCGAGGATATTATTGTCATTTTACAACTCAGAGAATATGCAATCAAAGATTTCTTAATATGTTAGTGAGCCATAAGATCTAAAATGAGACGGAGGTATTACTTGTTTTTCACACGTCACTTAACAAATACAAAACACTAAAAAAATAAAAATAAAAAAAACCTTAATAAATAAAAAGCAAACTAGTCTATGCACTTTTGGTTTATATATTTTCATCACACTGTGTCATCTAAACCTGGAGATGCTCAAACTTTTCACTATCAAATCTCTAGGTCTGATCTGATATGAGTTTTTCTAGGTATAAGCTTACGCACAGACGGTACTAATAGCTTTGCTATTTGTGACATTTACGGATAGGTTACAGTTGTTTTGTTTTAGGTCTATGCTTACACATAACAGAACAGAAAGAGAAAGTGATGAGAAACTAATTGTATAATAATAGTATGCATACTTCACAAGTAATCTTGACACACTATTAGGTTACTCTACACTAAAATTGAAGCAAACTAGGTGAAATGGATGAGTCTGGAAGGTCAAAATCATGGAATGAGGCGGTCCGGGGGCCGGAAACATGGGCGGAAGAAGTCGGGAGGTCGAAATCATGGACGGAGGAGCTGGCGAGCCTCGTGGAGGATACCGGGGTACGCTACACAGGCGATGATGACACGTTGGGTGTATCGACGCCTTCGTTTGATTTGAAGGCGGTTTTGGAAGGGGAAAAGGTGGAATGTGAGAGTTTTAGGGATCAGATGAAAGGGTTTGTGAAAGCTTGGGGGAAATAGTGGTTGAATTAGGTAAAGGATGTAAGGATGTTGTGTTGCAGAGTGTTTTGACTGATGATAGTTATGTTGTGAAGAAGGTCAGAGGGCCTTGTAGAGTTGTTGTTGGGAGATTGAGTGTGTTGAATGATTTGTTGCCTGAGGATCGTGATCCGGTGGTTGCGTGGCCGGTTATATTGTCCGTCTTGCTTATCACTCTGTCAGGTAGTTTATGCTCACGCTTATGTTTATGTTTATGTTTATATCGTATCAGTTAAGATTATAAGTATTTAGCTTGTTGCCTTATTGATGTTATCAGTGAAGTAGTGGACCCTTATATTGTTTTTACTCTAGATGTACCAATTTGACACCCGTGTACCTGTAAACGGGTCAATTTATGTCGCCTTTTATGCAAGGTTGCAGAAGGCGCTAGGCGCTAGGCGGGCGGTAGGTCCAGCCTAGGGACTAGTCGGGACTAGGCGAAAATTAGGCGGAATTAGGCGTTTTAGTATTTTATACGTATTTTATATATATATATATACACACACACAAATTTAGGTGTTTTTTGAAAATATATTAAGATATATACACATAATACTAAGAAATACTTAGAAATTTAATTAAAAAAAAAAAAAATACGGCCGCCTAGGCCCGCCCAGACTCCGCCTAATCCCCAATTCGCCTAATTCATCGCCTAGGGTGAAATTCCTATAAAGACCTCCGCCTAGCGCCTAGGGTGCCTTCTGCAACATTGCTTTTATGTCAAACGGGTCAAGGGTCATCCAAAGGCAATGTCTCTCGTAGTTTATACAGCCACAATAATTAGTCTCAGTTTCATTCTGTTATGTTGTTTTTACTGTTCAGGTGTCAATTTCGACCCGTGTACGTGTAAACGGGTTGAGAATAATCCATAGGTGGTCTGTGTGGTGTATACAGCTGCAGTAATTTGTTATAGTATATGTCAGAGTTGGTTGATGGCTTTATTAAGATTGTAATGATATGTGTTACATCTTGCAGTTTTATGTGTGAATATTAAACATGACAACACGCCCGTTCCACTTGTGCAAGTGCATGCTCCCAGCGCCACGCGGATATTACTTCCGGATGGTAGAAACATGTCGTATCACGAGCAGGGCGTTTCTGCAGACAAAGCTAGATATTCGTTAGTTGCTGCTCATAGCTTTCTGTCTTCTCGGCTTGCAGGTTCACCTACTCGCTACGAAACTCTTGTAGGAAAAATAGCAGAGTTGTTACGAAGGTTGTAACTTGTGAAGTTAAGTTTTGTTTTACAGGAATACCAGGGATCAAATTGTCACTTTTGGAAGAATTCGGTGTTCGATTGGTAACTTATGATCTTCCCGGTTTTGGGGAAAGTGACCCACACCCTAACAGGACACTTCAGTCATCAGCTATGGACCTTTTTTACTTGGCTGATGCGCTTAAAATTGATAAGTTCTGGATGCTTGGATATTCAAGTAGTGCTATTCATGCTTGGGCTGCCCTAAAGTACATACCGCGTAAAGTTGCAGGTTAGATAATTAGATTACCACTTTTATAATTATGATACCTTAGTCAACTTAGCAACAAAGTTATTTGGTTACTGCACAGAGCCTAAACCTTGGTGATTATATGTAGGTGTGGTGATGTTTGCTCCAATGGTTAATCCGTATGACCCGGGTTTGACAAAAGAAGAGAAGTCAGGAATTTGGGAGAAATGGACTAGAAAAAGGAAACTTGATTACTTTTTAGCTCGACGATTTCCTAGATTTCTAAGGTTCTTTTATCGTCGAACTTTCCTTTCGGGAAAACATGGGCCTATTGATAAGTGGTTGTCCTTATCTCTTTCAGAGCAGGTGAATTTTTTGTAACCTACAATCATATCTAATTTCTGAGGAATTGGCCTCATCCGTGACAGCCTCAGGTGGAAACCTATGCAGGTCCAGTGGGTCATGTTGATCCGGAACAATTTTTTCCTTTTTTTTGAACTTTTTAGTTGATTATTTTTGTCAGATATGAGTACAAGAGTGGATTTTTTTTTTTTTTTTTCCAAAAGAGTTATATTACTCAAAAGGCTTGATGACAAATGGGGTCATTTTTTGTTTGTTTAACATTCTGGATTTGTCGCTATTTAAGGTAGCGAGTTGAACTGAAGATATCTTACGAGTAGTCGAGGATGGTGCATTTTGTATTTTAGCATTTCAATTGAGAAAAAAATTGGAACTTTGTTGTATACATTCAGTACTGGCAACTCCACAAAAGTCGTCGCTTTCTTAGACAACGACCAACTCTTACAAAAAAAGGTCCCCATTTTTCATCAAAGGTTTTAAAGATAACCCAATTTTAAAAGGAAAAAAGAAATTCTACAAAAGTTGTGTTGTTTTGGTAACAAATTTAGGAGCGACTTTTGACCCATTTGACCCGTTTCCACTTGATATATTATGTTATTTCACTCGTTTGCATGTTGGTAATACATAATCCAAATCAACCATGTGTAATATATTCGCCTGTCATTTATTTAATCTTTGACTATTGCAGGATAAAGTTGCGACAGAAGATCGATTATTTAAAAAATTCTGGCAAAGGGATGTCGAGGAATCAATCCGCCAAGGAAATGTGAAACCATTTGTCGAGGAAACCGCTCTACAAGTGTCAAACTGGCCGTTTAGCATAACAGATCTACAAGTGCAAAAGAAATGCCCAGAAAAAGGCTTGTTTCACTGGTTCAACTTCATGTCCGATGAACCAGAATGCGAATTGGTCGGGTTTCTCGAACCAATTCATATATGGCAGGTTTGTAACTTCATCACAACTTTTTGTTCATAGCAGCTCTGAGAAGTTAGTAATAACTAATAATTATATTCATGGAATTGAATTGGTGAACAGGGAATGGAGGATCTGGTTGTGCCACCTGTCATGACCGATTACGTGGCGCGTGTCCTGCCAAATGCTGTTGTCCACAAACTTCCAAATCAAGGCCATTTTTCATACTTCTACTTTTGTGATGAATGTCATAGAGAGATCCTGTCAACCCTTTTCGGAGAGCCTCGAGGTCCTGTTCAAATCCTTGATGTAAATCCTATAAAAGAAGATGATGATGGTGATGGTCAAAGTCAAACATCTCCAATACTTCCAAACTAAACATACCCAAACTGGCTTTGACTTTGACTTTTGACCTTATAAGCAAAGTTTTGATTTCAAAGTATATACCTCACAGGCTTAGAGTCTTTTGACTTGAATAGTTAAGTCCTTGCTCTCATCAAAAGGTTTCTGTTTTGCAAGAAAACTTGTTATCATTTTATAGTTTTGTTGTTATTGTTATAACATTAACTTGAAGGTTTAAATTCTGATTTTACTAGGGATATGTCTGTTTTGTTTGGGTTGCAAAAGGTGTTTAGCGATTCATTAACGGTTTCTAAGTGTATGTTATAAAGAACTAAATGAACAAAACTAAGACTTCGATCTAAGAACCTACTTTTCAACAAGAAATACGGTTAAAAGTGCAAGACTATCGTTGTTGGAAAGATGTATAGAGTAGACGCTGGATTAATATATCGTACGAGTAAAATACAGGATGACTTGAGTCAGTCATCCACAGCAGGTGAAAACAGACCATTTTATAAAAATCTCACCCTGATTAAATAAACTCATTTATGAGCAAAATGGACTTAGGTTGAAACAGAAAGGTTACATCGAAATAGGTATGCCGTATGCTATCAGCTTTGCTAGGTATCTACGGTGGCCTGCGGCCAGAGGCAACAACATACATAAGCTATGATTCTATGATGTTTGCACAGCACCTACGGTAAAGATCACAGCAGAGGTGGTGACCGATGGATGTCACAGCAATTGTGGTTACAATGCCTGTTATGGCGACAGGCAGGTTGTTTAGGTTGACAGCGCAGGTGGGTGAAATCAGATTATCAGCCCGTATGGAACTGTTTTAGTTGTGATCAATTTTGACCGATTGCATTATCAAATGAACCATTTAGTTAACAAAAACAGTTCCAAATCAACTCATTTATTGACTGAGGTGTAATATGAGCAATAATGGACACAGTTGCTCCCACTCCATGAATCATTTAAAAAACATCCAACTTATAATGGTACACAAATCAATAATAGAATTAATGTATATGTTTTTCTTTTTGGGTAACGATGACCTCCTTGTTGGAGATAATTAAAAAGCCGAGCCGTTGTTGCTGCTCTTCCTCAACATCATCTCTTTCGCCTCACTGATTTTCGAAGCAAGATAGTGACTGCCGCCAGCGTCTGGGTGGTTTGCAAGCATCACCCTTCTATGTGCTTCCTTTATCTTATCAAGTGCACTACTTTCCCTAAACAAGAACAAACCATTTCATCATATGAAATATATATGAACACACCCTTCTCTATGCTCGCTTAGGGGTGTTAAACGGGCCATGCTCAAGCACTCATGGAGTGGTACCTGACACAAACCCGAGCACGACTTGTTTAACCCAAGCTTTATTTTATATCTAGTGTTTTGCTTTTTAATACTATATAAATACAAGTTAAAAACATAATATACAGTTGCATAAAACACAATTACGTTTAAACTACAAAACGCTAGTTTCTCTTTTATCTTTTCGTTTGTGGCATAAAACACAATTACGTTTAGTGCCAACAAGTTGCAATAATAACTTCATCCGCACATCCAAACACACCCTAATTGATATGAATAAAAAGCAGGCAGCAGCCAAAAAGATTTGCTAAGTATACCTGACTCCAAGAATAAGTGCGGCTTCTCTTCTAGTCATCTGAGGTTGAAAACCACCTTGATAAAATTTGCGAAAGGCGGGTGCAGCTGGTCTAGCCTTGAATGCATTCCAAGCCTGGATGCTATACCGACCCGCATACGCAGCACCAGCAACTGCAAGTCCTACAACAAACGGCGTTGCCTGTTGACGGTTTTAGATTTTAGTGCCATACACTATACTCATAAAGTGCTATTAAAAGTAGTAAAATCAAACAAAATACATAAATTCATTTGTTGCAACTAATAATCTTGTTCTGATTATTACTATTGAACATTGCACAAATCATTTAACATTAAATGACTAAAACACCGCGTAATAATCTAGATCACTTTGTTGCATTTAAGGGTGTTCACGGTCTCATCGGTTCTGATGGTTTGTCCCTTTGGCTTTTGACACCTTCTGCTCATTGGCACCGGAGGCGATCAGGTTCCTGACGAGAGTCCAACGGCTAGTCCACACTTCCACAGCAACTTCTCGACTCCCCAGGGGAGTGGATTTGTTTTCTCTATATTAGGGTTCTCTTTCCAAAAGAGGGTGGCCGCGCAGCTTGTTACCCGCCTACCTCCTATCCTTATGTAATTTGCCCGGGAAATCCAATTTCCAATTATTATAATATAATTTTTGAAATAGTTAGTTTGCATTATAAATGATAAAATAATTTGTGAATATAACACATCTACATAGAGCTTCATGGAGAAAAAAAAAGCTTATAAACTAGGTCCGTAAACGAACCGAGGCAATATACATGTTCTTTCAATAACCTTTTATCAAACAAAATCCGATAAACATGATTGTTAAAATCTTATCATTCCTTAATAGGTTCATCTGAAGGAAATATTAACACCCAAATTATTTATTTATTCAATTTCTGTTACTCAAGAACCCTAATCTGAACATAAAAAATGTATGCACACAACACAACTAGAACCAAAAGGTTAAATTACCCATCACAAGAAACATTAACAGAGGCAAAACCAAGCATCAAATAATAATAATATATAAAAACAATTGATGACTAACCATTATTTATTTAAGATATTATGAACAAAGAGAATGCTTGGAAACAGATTCTGTCTGCAGGTTGTTGAATAATATAGGGGTTTTATCGTTGCAACGTTACGGATAGATGGTGAATTAAAGATGTTGCAAAGGTTATTATGTCGATCGAATGGAGACGTTGATTGAGCTGTTTAAAATTAGGGTTTTATTATTAAGGAAGGTTATTTGGGGGTTTTAATTTAAATTAAGGGACGCCGACTCTGTTTCTTGTTGTCCAAGTTGCCAAAGATGTTTTACGCCCCACTTACGGTGTGCGCATATAATATATATATGTGTGGCCCTCGGGGGGCAAAAATAAAGTTGCACTACATTTAACGTTATTTTACTAATTTCGTGAAAATAACGTTAAAAATGACGGACGGTTAATCATGCATCATGTGGTGGCGTTGATAGCCATAAGACAAAGGGGTACATGCACCGATCGGGTTTGTCCCGATTGCTAAGTGCTCTGTGCCTT
This sequence comes from Ambrosia x helenae, assembly GCA_030844895.1. Classification (NCBI taxonomy): domain Eukaryota; kingdom Viridiplantae; phylum Streptophyta; class Magnoliopsida; order Asterales; family Asteraceae; genus Ambrosia; species Ambrosia x helenae. The sequence continues at coordinate 64,935 of JAUTDX010000648.1, forward strand.
ATGTCCAAGGCTTGATACCAAACCACATCGAGCGGGGGTCTCACTGGAAGCAGCCTCTCTATTATTAGGGGTAAGGCTGTCTACATCTTACCCTCCTCAGACCCTACCTTAGCTTTGCTATAGGTGGGATTAACTGAGTATGATGATGATGATGATGATGATCCAATTCGGAAAAATCAAATAATAACCTTTAGGGAAAATTGCTCGAATAGTTCATGTGGTTTACACTTTTTTCACTTATAGTCCCAAGTTTTCAAAATTACAACCATAGTCCTGAAACAGTGAATTTTTTTAACTCGGATAGTCCCTGGAGCTAACTGAGGTTAAATAATCCAGTTAAGTGGGTGTGAAATTACTAAACTACCCTTTCTATAAAACAAATAAAATATAACACTAGTGGGCCCCACATTTTATAATTAAATATATAAAAAAACCACCACAACCACTACCACCACCACCACCACCACCATCCCCACCACCACCACCACCACCAGACCGTCACCACCAACCATAACCAGACCGTCACCACCACCAAAACCATCACAACCACCACCCCTTTTCGTCATTGACCGACAACCACCGAACCTGGACCAATCCCCCAACAATATCCTCACAATCGATAGACGAACATGGAGTTAATCGGGTTTACCTTGGTTTTATGATGAATCAGGTGACAAAGGCGGTGCCGCCGCCGGAACCATCGCTTCTCATCCTCTGCTTCATTTCCTCTTCGGTTCTCTCTCTCTCTCTTTCCTTTAGCTTTCTCTATCATTCTCCCTCTCTCTATCCTCTTCCTCTGTTCCTCTCTCTTCTCGATTCTCTTGGTTAACATATCTGTGAGTGTGTGTGTGTATGTTTAGATAGCAGTGGTGGATGAGAGTGAGGGGTTGCGTCGGTCAGAAGCAGCACCGACCGGAGGAGGAGAAATCACGTCTGGTGTGGAAGATGAAGGAGGGGGAGTTTTATATGTAGGGTTTGGTTGGTGGGGAAGATGAAGGGTGGTGATGATGGAGGGTGGAGATGGGTGGTGGTGGTGGTTTGTGGAGGTGATGAGGTGAAGAAGATGAAGTGTGGAACCCACATTAATTAGTATTATTTTTTATTAAAGTAAGGGTAGTTTTGTAATTTCACACCCACTTAACTGGATTATTTAACCTCAGTTAGCTCTAGGGACTATCCGAGTTAAAAAAATTCACTGTTTCAGGATATGGCTGTAATTTTGAAAACTTGGGGACTATAGGTAAAAAGAGTGCAAACCACAGGGACCATTCGAGCAATTTTCTCTAACCTTTATAATAATGGGTGAGGTTAACGTACAAAGCTTCTTAACGTAAGAAGCGTAAGAAGCAATCTCAGCCATTAGATTAACAAGATGGCTGGATCCAGATTAAAAACCCTAATCATACTTGGGTTAAACTAACCAAGGGTAAATTATGAAAAACCGTCTAATTTATTTTCAAATCGTAACAACAAAAATCAATCGAAACAAATTTTTTCAACAATTGAAATCGATTAAACCATTTCTGAATGCATCAAAATAACAAAAAACATTCGATTACAAATGACGAAAACGAAAAAAATTATAAAAACAGAGATTTGCACTGGAACGATTTAATAATACGAAAAAACATACATTATGAATAAACGCTCGTAATAGTTGTCAAATACTTTTGATTTTGTTTCAATAAGTATGATTAAACATAACAATTAGGTTAAAAAAAGTTGCAGAGGAAGAAGATGAAGTTGGTGAACACAGAGACTTTAAACGCACTAACAAATTTTAAACGCACTCATTAAAAAGTTTGGAAGCACTCATTGAAAATTTGGACGCACTCATCAAAAAAGTTTGGAAGCACTCATTGAAAATTTAGATGCACTTATTAAAAAGTTTGGAAGCACTCATTGAAAATTTTAGACGCACTCATCAAAACCCAAACAAAACATCAAACGCACCTTACCAAAACATCAAACGCACTCATCAATCATCATGTTTTCTCCTCTATATCTTGGCAAGCTTTTCTTTACCAAAACACTTTTCTTTTCTCCTCCAACACACTCTTCCACTCTGTTCCAGAGTTTCATTAAAAGATGAAAAATAAAGGATTGGGAAGGAAGTGAGAAAAAAATGTGTTCCAGAGTTTTTTGTAGGAGGGAAAGGGATGGAATGAGAGAGGTAATAAAGAGGTTTTTAGTGTGATTTTTAATCTTTTCAATTTGGAAGGAATTTGAGAGAAAGGAAGAAGGGAGAGATCCTTTCTCTTCCATCCTTAAATGAATCTCTGGAACAGAGTGTTCGAGAGCTGACCTTTACCAAAACATCAAAGAGAGCCCAACATCAAACACTTTTCTTTTTCTCCTCCACATCAAACACACCTACCTCACAAGTCACTATAGAAAACACTCTGCTTTTGATTCATTTCCCTTATTTCGACGCAGATTTGAGTTTTTTTTTGAAGATGGTGTTAGTTTTTATCAATAACTGTGAATCTGGTCTAACCAAGATCAATCTGAGTGGTTGTGTGAATTTAACCGATAAGATTGTTTCAGAAATCTCCATGGTCCATGGCCCCTTGAAGTGCTACATCTTGACGGTTGCAGGTCAATCACTGATTCAAGTGTGGTCACCGTTGCTCGAAACTGCTTTTCACTCAGGGAACTTGATGTTTCTAAATATGCTATTACGGTAGGTGATGATGATGGTGGTGGTGGTGGTCAGATCTCGATGGGTTTGTTTCAAAAGAAGGATGGGTTAGGTATTTGTTATGAAAGTTTAGAACAGGGAAAAAAGAAAAATAGGTTTAATTGTGGTTTAACTGTGGTTAGGTTAAAATGACAGGTGTCAATCTCTGGTGACTTCTTACACTTCTCACGTTAAGGAACTTTGTACCATATACTTTCTCTATAATAATTACCATCTGGGAGTTGGACGGTAAGGACAGTGGTGGATTTAGACCAAATTTTTTTTACCGCATTGTCATACAATGAAAACGAAACTAATCGATACTCTTTTTCTATATTAATGGAACGATCAACTCATTATTGTTTTTCGCACCCTAATGTATACATTTAGACTCAATACGTATACATTTAGGCTCAATACGCGTATCCAAAACCTTACCCAATTTATACCCGAAAATACTCGAGACTGGTCATACCCTGTACCCAATACCGGCTTTTTTAGTACCCGAATTTTTAAAGTATATTTTATATTTACTTTACAACTTTTATATTTAAGTTTTTTTTTTTAAAAATGCATATTATAAAACAAATAGTTTGTAGTTTGGTGAATTTATGTTATTGTAATTTGTATTAATTATTTTTCAAAATTACAAACCAAATTTAATTTTTAAACGAACAATAAAATAAACTTACGTTTTAAAATCGGATATTAATACTCGGTTATACCCGAACCCGATCATACCCTACTTGGTATGGTATGATTTTTCTCCTCAATATCCGTACCTAAATCCTACCCGGTTTCTCTCAATACCCAATTTTCCTATACATGTTCTACCCGGAACCGAATATTAAAAAAAAACCTCGATACGTGCACCTCTACCCTTAACCATTTAATTGGGCTTAAGCCTTATGGGCTTCTATCTTATAATTAACAAATTGAATGTTCAATAGGTAATGGACTTATAGGCTTCAATCTTTCTAATGGTGGGCCAATGATAAACTTTGAGAGTGTTTTTGGTTTTTAAAAAATTAAGGAGTAACGTTAATATAATTTCAAGGGTAACGTGATACAAAAACATAAAAACTAAATTAAATTTCGCACTACGCGGGGAAAGCTGAGGGGTAGGAGATGTTACCCCTCCTTTTAAAGATACATCCGCCACTGGGTATGGAAGGTGCGAAACGAGGTAATATTAAAAGGGAAAAGGCCAAACTTTCAAGGGCACTTCGGCGAGGTACAAGCGGTAACATTCTCAAGGGTGAAACATAAAGCGAAAGATGCAAGGTGGATGTGGGAGAAATGAGCCGCCTTTGAACTTCTGATTATATAATTTAGGTGTCTACTTATTGTAATTTGGTGATGTATCGGTTGTGGCTAAAACCTTTCTAGCTCACAATCTTATAAATATTTTGGGTGGAATGAAATGAAATTTGCCGATAAAAAAATAATTACTATGATTAATAATTTGGATTTTTGAATATAAATATAATATAGTTTTTATCGGTACTAGTATAGGAATTATCAGAACCGGCACTAGTATTCGTTTTTACCTTTTTAAAACTTGTGTCGTAATCCTTTCAAATTTGGCATCGTAAACTATACCAAGTACCGGTAAGATTGTTACTTTAATAACACAACTATTACCCAAATGATATTACGGATCTAACCATACCAGTGTCGTAATGAACCGAACCAATAACAACCAAAATCGAATTCCAACTGCATCACCCAGGGGAATATCACTTATGGCTTTAGCCTCGCGCCACCTTCTAACGGGCTTATCTAAAACTGGCAATCCGGAGTCCCGAATCCTAGATAATGTTCAACACGACAACAAGACCATATTCGACATTCGTTATAGCATATGATCACTAATTACATAAAACTTCCATACAATAAGTAAAATAATAATGTTTCATAACACTACACATATGTATATATCAGAAGTGACTCTTGCTCAAGTCAACCACCTCCATGCTCCAATCCATCACCAATGGCAGGTTCAACCTTTGTCGGCCCAGAATGCCGCCTCGGTTTAGCCTGAAAAGAAAGATGTTTCTTCGCGCCACCATTCTCCGCCACGCCTTGTCCTTTTGGTTTCACTTTTGCAGACTTTGCAGCCCCTATAGACCCTGCAACACTATGCCTTCTATTCCTCTCAGCCTTAACACTTGACACGCTCTTCGGGTCATCATCCAAGTTAGTCTCAGGACTATTATTGGTATTTTGTGACGCTACTGGACCGCCATCTCCTTTTGACCGAGGCGTTGAAGGTGCAGAATTAAGTTGGTGACGTGCATACGACTTTGTGACCTCACTTTTACCACTGTCGATACCACTTTTAACCGAAAGATGATTGTTTCCATTGTCTTTGTATCTCTCTGACCAACTCCAGCCCCATTGAGGATTTGTCGGTTCATGAAAAGCATCTTTGTCGCCGTCCCTCCTGATTTCTTCCAAGGTTGCTGTTTCAGTATAATCACCAAACATCTCAAATTAGATGTCCTTGTATTCGACTTTGATAGTGCTCAAGTATACAACTTTATAGCACAAAATTCGCGGGTTTAGATTTAGTCTAAACAGACTTGGGTCAGTTTCAGGTCAAACCCTCAAATACATTTAGCTAAAGTCGGGTTTGGGTCGACCTGGCATTTTTCTTTCCACTTTTATATATAATGTGTTTTATGTCATAACATAAACTGATACGTATTTTATGTTACAATCTAAAAGATAATAAGAGAAATGCGCATTATGTTGTATAGTTTAAATCAGGGGCGGACCTAGCTTGAAGCTAGGTGCCGCGTCCGTTGCTACTCAACTTCACGCGCATAGTGGAAAATTTGTTTTTTACGATATTTGGAAAATATTACTACTAAAATGAAAAACGTTACTACTAAAATTAATTTCTAGATCCGCCACTGGTTTAAACGTAACTGTTTTTTACACAATTCTATTTCGGGTCATATATTTGTAATTTTAGAGTATTCATATGCAAAATACAAAAAAGGAATAATGATAAACCTTTTATGTTAAAAGGGTTGTGTTCATGTCTACCCAAGAACACGTTTTTCCTTTACGGGTTCATGTGTCTGACACAATTTTTTTAAACTGCAAACACGACCCATTTAGCACCCCTACACCTAAAACCCGCATGCCGTACCTGATGGGAAAAGGAATAAGCCATGGCTCTTTCTCTTCTCATAGCAGCATCATACTTACTCAGAAGCTTTGCCTCTATCTCTTCTTTAGACTGCACGCGATCGTCCCATTCATCTGCGGTCTATAACAAAACATAATAAAAAAAAAGAAAGATAAGTTGTTAGATAAAAAGTAGCACGGCGAGGGTGGGATGAATCGCAACAAAAACTAACGTGCATGTTGGCGGTTTCTTTAGTCGTTTGAAGTTGTTTCTGAAGAGCTTGAATCTCCTCTGACATCCGGAATCTTCTAGAACTGATTTGGGATTGCAAATGAGACGAACTCTGTATGCATTTGAGCGTGTTAACTGTTTGCCGCCTGACACAGGGCCCTTCAACCACTGTTTTCAACCTTACAAGCCGTCGCAGACCCCAAAACGCCCTTCGTGCCTATATACATAGGAAAACAAATCAGCAAACATGTATTAATGTAAAAAGTACTTGATATTTTTTATTTGATTCAATAATTAAATACCATGTAACCGCGAAAAACTGTTTGGATTATGATGGCTGCTATTTCCTCCCTTGATTTTCCTGCATATCGGGTCATGACGGCTGCCACTGCTGTTGACACAGCAACATTGGTGGATTGTGGCGCAGTCTGCACCTCAAACGGTATCACCTCTTCTGCAGGAGCAAATGGATGAGAGTCGCAACAACTGTCAACATGTTCTACAATTGGTGCGTCGGGTACTAAAGGTTGATCCTCTACAACCTCTTGCTGTTCCGGCTTTTGGTACATGATTAGCAAAAAGACCGTTACTTAACGATAATATTATAATAAGTCAATAAACTGTAATGCTTAACGGGTCGTAAAGAACCTGGCTTTTCTTTTCTTTGGAGCTCGGAATAAACGCCTTCTTAATCGAAGAAAACCAGCTTCCTTTCTTGCCCATCACTGAATGATTACCCAATTAGCCTGTTTTCAGCATAATATGACATTATATCACACACTTGACGGTCAAAGTCAAACATATAGAACAATCTAAGTTCAAAATTTTGATGTAAGTCAGGAACTTGAGACCAACATTATTCCCACATTGTATAATTTGTCATGAGATTTAAAGCACTTATCAAGATATTCTAAAATTTAACTAATCCATGTCCTAGTTAAAAACTAGTCCATTTGACTCAAAAAGTCAAATGCTAGTAATATTCTTTGATCTTATGTGTAAGAAGGGGGTTGCTGTAGATACATTAGTGATGCTATACAGACATCAAGTGACATCATTATACAGGCAACATGATAGGACAAAAATGGTCATACACTTTGTCACTGGTTACATCAGTCAGTTTTGTGTCAGTCAGACACATCATATGAACAGTTTAATTTGCACACCACTTCATACCGCCCCTCATAATACAACCATAGGACCATTTTTACCATGGCATACGGCCTATATGACATCATAAGGCCCTTATGACACTAGATAGTGTGTTAGTGGTGTTCTAATAGAATAGACCCGATCAGTAAAATATCTCGTTCACACACTGATGTACATAATCTGTGAAAACTGTAGAATTACTACTTAAAAGCCAAAATTCATGAGAAAAATATAAGATTATACAGACATCATGTGACGTCGTCATACAAGCAGTATTACAGGGGAAAATGGTCAAATGGGCCACACACTCTGTCACCGGTCACATTAGTTAGTTTTGTGTCAGTCAAACACATCATACAGGCCGTATGATTTTCACACCACCTCATACTGGCCCTCATACGACCATATATATGACACTGGATAGTGTGTCAGTGGTGTTCCAATAAAATAAGACCCGACCGTAGTGGCCCATGAAAAGGGCGTGAAAGCGGGCAATTAACGCCCATAACGCTGGGTACACCGCCCCCGGGCGTTATGGGGTTTTTTTCGTTTGAGCGTGAAAATTTCCACGGCGTGGAATTTCTTCTTTTTCGAGGGCCAATCAACTCCTTCCATTTGGAATGAAAGGGCGTGGTGGATGGTGCCACTACGGATGGTCTAAGACCAGTAAAAAATCTCTCTCACACACTAATGTACATAATCGCTGAAAAACCGTAGAATTACTATCAAAACTCAAAATTCATCAGAAAAATATAAGGTTATGCATATAACCAATGAATCAAATCGAGAAGAAACTAGATACAAAATGATCAAATTTCAGGAAACAATGCAATTCCCAAATGTCAGGACGATGAAGAACCACATGAATTTTGACAAATGATCATCAAAACATAAAACAAATTATCAGAAGATCCATAACATAATTCATACCCAAAAGCCAACTGACAATTAACTTCAAGAAATTCAACAAATAATATTCAAAATTCAGATAAATGTCGGTTTTTTTTTTTGTTTTTTTTATGCAATAACCGCCAATGTGGCTATGCAACTTGTAAAACTCAAGAAAAGTAACATGATCCAAGTAATTCTAGACACACCCAGATGCCAAAAACATGAAAAACTTGAACAAGATTAAAGTAAAACTGTAAAACCACTCAAAGAACATATTTTTACTGAAAAAAATATATGCTTTTGAAGTAAAGAAACTTAAAAGAGTGGGAATTTAGTCAAATTACCTATAAAAATGTTGTTGGGATGTTTAAAAAGTTCTTGATTTTCTTGAAATGGGTATTTTTTTTTTTTTTTGGAATGTTTTGTGAAAGAAAAAAAAAGATGTGGATGAAGTGGTTAAATGTGAAATTAAGAAGGCAGAGGATCGAATGAATGACAGGTAGTTTTGGTTCTTTTAAAGTCCGAATGAGTTGGAGCCTGGATGCGGTGGGTCCATCAATCGATTCACTTTTTCTTGATTTGTTAATAAGTATCTTTTTTATAGTTAACTACGGGGGTGTCACGGATAGGGATGAATATATTGCATCGAATACCGAACAGATATCGATTTCGAACTGATCTCGTACCAAACCGATGATATTCGGTATCGGTACTCACATTTAGATGTTTTTGGTTTCTGTATTTTCGGTATCGGTACGGGATCGGTATTGGTTTTTGGGAGTTTTTGGGATGGGTATCGGTTGGTACCGATACCATCCTGAGCTCATCCCTAGTAAGTGATGCGATGAGAGAGATAGACACTGATGATCACGTAATATGTTAATAACTTCTTATTTTTATATATAAAAAACTATGATAGTGCTATATCCAAGTTAAGAAAATAAAAATGATGGTTTTGTTAAAAAATGTAAAAGCGTGAAAAGTTATGGACGTTTAAAATTCATGGTAGTTGATTTAAAATCAATGAATACGTATCGTGAATGTGGTTTATCCAACAATAATACCTTTTGGGTCTAAGGTTTTGAAGTTGCAAGGTCGGATTTCAGTGGCTTTGATTTTGTAACAAAGTTAGGGTCTAAGGTTAACTGATGTTAATTTGTCTGTTAAATCTAGATAAAATGATTAAAATATTCTTAATTATATAACTAGACGTGCGATTTATGTAATAAACTCTATTTAATTTATTGTGATCATTTGCATAAATTACTTGAGTCACAACGACTACTTTATATTTTTGTAAACTAAAATCAAAACTCAGTTTGATCCGTCTAAAAGTATTTAATTTGATGATCAAGATGCATAGATCTCGTGGATTGTCTATACGATTCTTGCCACATGGTAGATAGTGTTTTAGATCTATTTTATTGTATTATAAGTGTACATGTTGTATACTTCTTTATTAAAACTTAAAAGGCATGCTAAGTATATGTTAAGTACATAAAAGTATCATAGATTATGCATTAGCCGGATATCTTATTTTTATCTATAAGTGGTGTATACGTGTTTTAAAGATCTTAAAATAAATTGGAGTTGGGAAAAAAATTGAATCTCAATTTCAATAAGTAGGAGAAAATATGACAATTGGACATATCTCATACGCGTTTAGGAGCTACAACATTATATATGATTGTAAAAATGCATTTCGCATTAGTTTTCTATTTGTTGGGTATCCGATTACTCATCAGTCATCTTATATGATTAAAAGTTATCCGTTGTGATTATTATTGCCAAAAACTTGATCTCTAACTCATCTAAAAACCGTCTTTTAAATATGAAATACGCAAATGTAATGCTAAACAATCCCAACTATTGACTATTGGCCAAGAACAGTCCCAACTACGAAAATAACCACTAGCGGTCACAACTTTCAACATATGGCCACCAATGGTGGCCACCAATGGTCTTAATTAGTCTGAACACTAACGCCGTTAGTGGGTTGCTGATATGGCGTCCTACGTGTCATAACTTAGCACACATGTTCGATGACGTGGGTTGCTGATGTGACGCCACATCAGCATGCAACTAACGGCGTTAGTGATCAGACTAACTAGGACCATTGGTGGCCAATATATCGAAAGTTGGGACCGTTAGTGGTTATTTTCGTAGTTGAGACTATTATTGACCAATAATCAATAGTTAGGATTATTTATTTCCATTACTCCATAAAAAAGTCATAAGAGGTATAAACTGAATATATAACAATCACTTTTAACAGTTTTCAGCTTCTTACTGCCCGATTTCTACATTTATATAGAAGTGGTGGCGTGGTGGGTGTTAAAAAATGGCTAAAAATCATGTAAATTCCATTGCAAATTGTGCCATCATTGATTCTTGAATTTGCTTTTAAAAACATTTCAATGTTGTATAATTTAGTTATAGAAAATTAAGATAATGGGTTGGTTAGTAGCCTTTTAATGGTTCATAGTCTCTTAATGTTCAAGAGGTAACCTTGTATCTTAAGCTTATGGTATCTCTTAACCATTCAGAGATTATGAACCACTAAGAGGGTTTTAATGACCATTAAGATAACAACCCCAAAATTTAACACCATATAACATAAGTATAGATCAAGAAGGTTTATGGAGAAGAGTCATTGGTTTGGGGCTTAGTAGATTATCTTGGTGCAACAATGCCTACTTGGCGAAGTGGATGTGGAGGTTTCGTACAGATCAAGAAGGTTTATGGAGAAGAGTCATTGAAAACAGAAGATGGGAGATACTACAATCAAACTCTCGGATAATAGGAGCATGGAATAATATAGTTAGATTTGAAAAAATGGAAGGTAGCGGTTTGTGGGATTAATAGCATGATCAAAGGTAGGCTGGGAAATGGTAAGAATATACGTTTTTGGTTGGATTCATGGGAGTCAGATGAACCTCCAAAAGTGTCGCTTCCCACATCTATTTAAGCTAGAAAGAGACAAATGACGTGTGGTTTTCGATAGATGTATCGGATTAATAGAAGCAGGGGAGGTTAATTGGGCATGGATCGATGAACCAAACACAAAGCATGAGAGGGACAAGTTGGTAGCCTCTCGTGCACTGTTGAAGGCGATTACTTAGGAAGATTCAAGGGATCGATGGCTTTGGCAAGGTGATACAACAGGTACATTCACAATTAGTGCGGTTAAGAAATGAATGGTGGATGCAATGTATAGCGGTTATTTGTTCTCAAGTGGTGCAAATGGATTCCAAGTAAATGCAATATATTTGTTTGGCGGGCAGAAATGTATAGGTTACCAACTAGGATGACACTTATGAGAGGAAATATAAACATGGTGAGTCAAGAACGTGTTATGTGTGGTGATTACGACGAGATGGTTGAGCACGTCTTTACAGCTTGTGGGATTGCTATAAGAGTGTGGCAAGATATTGCTAGTTGGTGTAAAGTCCCACAGTTTGTGTTTTCAGTTAGAGATCTTTTGAAGATTCATAAATATGTGGGTTTTTCTAAAGTTCGTGAAGAGGTCTTTCATGGGATAGTTATTATCTCCTACTGGATGATTTGAAAGGCAAGAAATGGGGGCTTTCTTCTAATAAAAAGATTAAGGTGGTTGACATCATAGTCGATGTGAAATCGTTAGGTTATTTTTTATGGTTTAAAAGTAAACACAAGTGTAGAACTATAGATTGACACAAACGGGGTAATTACGTTGTGTACAGCTTGTTGGCGGCTCTGTTTCACCTTGGAACAGAGTCTGCTAGTATTAAGTTTAACTTTAAAAAAAATATAACACAAGTATATAAACCTAGAATTAAAATCAGTAAATCAGTAAAATCAAAAAGTTTATATACTTGTGTTATATTTTTTTTTTAAAGTTTAAACTTAATACTAGCAAACTTTTGATGACGAAAATCAATATATGTAAAATCGAACAAGTATAGACGCATGTAATAACACATCACTATCATAAAGCAACAAGTAGTTAATAAATTTCTGACAAAGTCCTTAAAAAAACATTGGAACTCTTGTTTAAGAATGTCAACCATTGTAAAACAACAAACAAGCAATAAATATTTGACAAAGTCGTTAGAAAACAGTTAAACTCTGTTTAAGAATGAATCCGATAATGTAAAACAAAACAACAAGACTACTTCGAGTTGATCATCCCTTGGGTTGTTTCGAGACCCCGCCATTCAAAAATAACACACATAAATTCAAACATGCAGAAGCCAGTGAACGAGAAGATCCTAAACAAACCAGTAAATCGAAATTCATAAAATCAGTAAATCACAAATCAACGCTCCCAGAAAATCCGAAATGCTTTGTTTAATCCCAGTAACTCAGAAAGTCAAAATAAGCCCAGATATCAGAACTCAGTTAACCAGAAAATCCAAACATATCTCATGATCATATATCAGATTTATAGACCAGTGAGGGTTCTGTTGACACATGTGAGAAGAGAACTTCACGTTTAGGATATATCAAACGGGTTTATGTTTTGTGTTTAAAGTACTAAAAATGTTGCGTTTTTTTAATAACATCAGGACCAAAAACTAAAAACAAATCATGCACGCTCACGCATGATGCTGTGAGTATTCATAGAGCCTCTCATGTGTGCCCTTAAGTCCTAGACCCATCGAAATACGAAACTCTGCTAGAAGAAACCAAGTAAAACTGTATAACAAGTCATAAACGTAATACCTTGGTTCAATCATAGTTATCAAAGGCGTGAGGCGCACTCAAGGCGCTTAGGCTCCGCCTGTGGCCTAGGCAAGAAGCGCAAAAAAAAAACGCAGGCCTGAGGAAAAAAAAAGCGCAAATAAAAAAATCACCAAATCATTGCAAATAACAATCATTTTATAAAATATATAAATATAAACTGACTGATTTAGCCATACCTGCTAAAAGGATTAACACGCCTTTGATAACTATGTAGTAGACAAAATCAGTTGACGGTAAATCAAGGAGTTGAGATGTTTATATATTGAAGAATAATTCAATATCTATAAGTGTTTTAAAAACCAAATATATTTAAAAAAAAAGATTTGATTGAGATATATATATCACTATAAATTGTAAGTATTGGTCGATTATATTAGCCAGGGGATTAGGCTTTAAAAATCCGATCATGGCTTTTTTTTATCTAGGAGGGAAAAGCGGGATCTGGTGGCTTCTAGGAAATTGGTCGCCTAGGCGGTCAAGCCTATGGCTTTTGATAACTATGGGTTCAATTAAGCACCGACTCACTACTTGATCAAGAATCTACTTCTAAGACCTTGGAACAGTTTCATACTTGATCAATTATAAACTAAACAAATGACTCATTACCCGTAACCTGATCACAAAAGAAATAAAGAATCCAAATTTTATCCTGATGTTCAACAATTATATTATAAATTCTAATAATACACAGAAAATAGTTAGGAGACTGTTTTTTAGAATAAAGGCAACAAAAGTCAGTAACACTAGACTTATTTTTATGATAAACAACATCCTGTAAGACCAAAAAGCAGTTCTTACTGAATAATAACATATCCAAGTCTCACTTAGTAGTCAGTCAGTCACCTTACTTGAACCACTATACCAGTAACTTTGAATGGCTACTTGTATATCTATAATGCAGGGGAGAAAGTAAGCAAACAAGTGTCCCGAGTAATATCCCACTCACTCATAAGCTTATAGCAGACTCTGGTTAGGGTGAGATACGGACAAATCTTTCCTCTTATCTTAGAAGATAGAGAGGCTGCAACCATTGAAGACCCCCTCCCCTTTGACATATTAAGTATAAAAATATAAATAACTTATGTTGTCAAAAGCTCCCTAGGCGCTCAGGCGCAACCCAGCGCACCAAATGTGCTGTGCCCTGAAAGCGGAGTTTCAAACTCCCATGCAGTGCTTCAGAGCATTTTCTTCCCAAAATCCGGCCAAAAATGGTAAGAAACCCCTAAATAAGCATAGAGTTAACCTAAGGCATGTCTAAAACCCCTAAAAATGGTATTTTTATACCCCGCGCACCAAATTTGCTGCGCCCTAAAAGGCGAGCTTTCAAGCTCTCAGGTGCTGCTTCAGAGCAATTTCTGCCCAAAAATGGTAAGAAACCCCTATATAATCATATAGTTAACCACAGCGTAAAATAACCGTAGACAAGCCTAAAACATGACTAAAACCCCTAAAAGTGGTATTTTATACCCAGCGCACCAAATGTGCTGCGCCCTAAAAGACGAGCTTTCAAGCTCTCAGGTGCTGCTTCATAGCATTTTCTGGCCAAAATCCAGCCAAAGTGGTAAGAAACCCCTATATAATCATATCGTTAACCACACCCTAAAACAGCCCTAAATAAGCCTAAAACATGTCAAAAACCCCTAAAATGGTATTTTATACCAAGCGCCTAGCTTACGAAGGCTCGCTTTTTTAGCGCCTAGGCTCCGGGTACCAGGCTGGGGATAAGCGCCTTGAGTGCGCCTTGGAAATTAGAACTTTGACAAGATAGCAAATAACATAAAGTGTATATAAGAAATACACAAATAAAAGTACTAAATACAATACCGATAACAACACGGAAAGAAGTAAATGCATTGAAGACTATAAAATATATCATCTCAAAGAGAGAAAACAGGTACAACATCGTAGTTATTCAAGACAAAGTGTTGTTTAAAACAATTAACTTGCTACAACGAGAAAGAAAGAGGTTACAAACCATCATTAGAGCCAATCTTGCTGCTGCAACTTCAATGGCAGATAGACTTCAGACAGATACTGAAAACCAAAGGTGCTCAACGCCTGAATTTCCGCCTTTTGCTTCGATTTTACCATCAAACTCAACTCCTCAACCCACCCCGGATTCTTCTTCACAAAATCCTCTTCCAACAAATCCTTACCAGTCTTAATATCCTGCTCCGTCATAGGTAACCTACACTGTTCTGGTATCTTATACTTATCCAAATCACTAGGCCTAATCCCCAACCATTTTATATCCGGCGTAGTCAAATTCGCACTATCATACGACATGTTCTTCGACCCACACCCATAAACTGATAATATCTTCAACCCGTATGGATCACTATCAACAAGAGCCAACACAGGCAGCTTCAGCTCCATCTTCATCTTCCTCAAAAACAACCTAGTAGCAACATCAGGCTGTCCTTTCGCCGTCACAATAATACAAGGAAACCGATTATAAAACCGATCCTCAGCCAATCTCATATAAGCAGCATCCTTTTCCACTAACAGTATAAACAATGCATCACTAGACATATCACCAACTCTATCGATATTTGGCGGAATTGCTTTACCTGTTGAATATCACAAATCAAATCATCACTATCAAATCAAATATCTATAAAGATTACAAGCAGGAAACAATTTACGTATAGAAAATTTCTATAATTCTGAACCGACTTATCCCATGGGTAACAAAACGACAGTTGAAAGCATGACTATTTCAATTAACCTATTGGCATATTGTAAAAATTGTCTACCAGGACACGTTTTGCCTGGCCGAGTAATTCATCGGTCAATCGCTATAGGCATAAGAATTCTGAACCGACTTATCCCATGGGTAACGAAACACGGTTGAAAGCATGACTGTCTCAATTGACCGATTGAACTGTTTTAACAATTCTCTACCAGGGAGTGTTTTGCTTGGACAAGCAATTCATCGCGAAACAAAACTTTTTGGATGGGCAACCTACCAAAGGCAAATTCAGACTATATTCTGATTTCTGGACGGTCCTATTACCTAACTTGACTCATACTAAGGGAGGAGGGGGCGCTAACCAAAGATACCCTCCCACCAACCAATCTAACGAAGCCACCTCAACTACATGCATACCACAACCCGAAGACCACTTGCTAGATACTAGAAAATAAAGTGCTAATTTATTGAAATAATAAGACAATTATCCCGATTCAACCCGTTAGGTCAATTGGATACTTGGATATGTATGACCACTCCACCAAGTCACCAACGGCAGTGTTCCCGCCTAGAAGCACACAATTTTGCAGATCTCTCTCTCTCCACTCCACCAGCGGCAGTGTTCCCGCTTAGAAGCACATATGCAGGTATGACTCTCCTCTCATCTCTTCTGTAACCGAAACCCGGACTCCCTTCCCGCATTCCCCAGGCCTCCTCCATAACTAATCTAATCTAATCTAATACCTAACATAACAACACATTATAACATAATAATAACTATAGCTCACAACTCACATAACCTAATAACATTAACATTACCTCCAATCCCCATTTTAGTACAATCAATCATATCACCATTATCACTAAACACAAGCCGTCCAACAACCACACCCTTCTCCGCCGCCACGACATTCAACGACGACCTAGTACACCCCAAAATACACGACACGTCATCCAAAACCGCATCCGACTGCGTCTGGTCCTGAAACAGCTTCACATCAGTATAAAACAAGTCACGTTTCGTCACATGAATATTCTTCAACGACAACTGATGTATCAACGACAATATCCTCGTCGTAATCGTAGTCTTCCGTACAGTCGACACAGAAGCGTACGGACGCGTTGACGATTTGTCCTTCAAAACAATGCGATCGAGCTCAGGGACGTAGAGCTGGTTAGTGGCGGCGCGTGAAGGGACGGTGTAGGAGAAGCCGTTACCTGAAAGGATTGATTTGGTTAGGGTTAGGGCTAGGGTTAGGATACGGTTTTGGACGGAGGATAACGGAAGGTCGGTGACTTCACGGCAGGTGGTGGAGAGAGAGAGGTCGGTTAGGGTTAAGGGTTTGGTTAGGGTTTGTTGTTTGGTGGTGTCGGTTAGGGTTTGTAATGTGGTTAAGATGACGGAGTCGGGTTTTAAACGGTTTTTGAAAGGGAGGTTAACGGTGTCGTCGTCGGAGTCCGGGTCGGGTCGCCGGCGTTTTCGTTTGTCGGACATTTTGTATCGGAGGCGGGAAAGTGAAGGGGAAAAGGGGTCAAAGGTGTATTGTGTGAAGTGAGAAGCTAGCTAAGCATATGCTTATGTGGATTATTACGTTTGTTTTTAATGTTTTTTTATGTATTTTTTTAATGGTGAA
This sequence comes from Ambrosia x helenae, assembly GCA_030844895.1. Taxonomy (NCBI): domain Eukaryota; kingdom Viridiplantae; phylum Streptophyta; class Magnoliopsida; order Asterales; family Asteraceae; genus Ambrosia; species Ambrosia x helenae. The sequence goes on from JAUTDX010000648.1 coordinate 82,079, forward strand.
GAAACGATGTCTTGACTATCTGAGGGATTATCAATTGGTTACAAAAGCACATTATACATTTCTTGGTGAAGACATACACGTCTTAGGTGCTCGCCCACATATAGTGCTGGGTAATCATAACCCACCAAGCCATCAGTTTCGGGAAAAACCTGACTCCCCACCCGCCCAAAGACATAATAGCAAAATATATATATATATATATATATATACATATCAGGTTATTTTACACAGTGTAACAAAAAAATGAGAAGGGTGAGAAGTATACAAAAAACACAATGTATCATCAAATATGACACAATGAGCCATAAAATACAACACAGTGCCAAAAAATATAACACAATGCTGAAGAAAAAAGACACAATAAATTGAAAAAAATGACACAATGATGAAAATAAGAAACAGACACAATGCTAGATAAAAGACACAATGATATAACTTATTTTCTAAAAATTACAAGCTAAAACCCCCCAAAAACGTAGACTTAAAAAATAACATTATAAGGTTCGATGAAATAGTTCCAATGAGGCTTAAATAAATTTAATTAGAGTTCTTTTAATACTATTCCTATTTTTCTTTTCGACATATATTTGATCCTAGTCCCTTTATATCTAAAGTAAATTATTAAAAGAAATATTTTATTAAACCAAGGCATATGCCCTTTGGAAATTGGGGATCTTCCTCTTCAAATCTTCTTCATCCTTTGCTGACTTCTTCTCCATCATCTCCATCATCTCCATCTCTCTCTCTGCAACTCAGCCGTCAAAACCCATCAATGGCGGCCATCACCCGCCTCCTCAAACCCTCACCATCTCCATCATCACTCTCCTCCCTATTCAAACATTCCCTTTCAACCACAACAGCCATTGTTTCCGATAATATCCATCCTCATCAGCCTCTTTTCCAAGACCCCAAACCTTCTAGAAACTTCCAGTGGGTCTTCCTTGGCTGCCCAGGTGTCGGTAAAGGAACCTACGCTAGCCGGTTGTCTAATCTTCTTGGTGTCCCTCATATCGCCACTGGTGATCTTGTTCGTCATGAGTTGTCTTCCTCTGGTCCCCTTTCTCTTCAGGTACATATTATTATTATTATTATTATTATCATTATTATTATTGTTATTATTATTATTATTTGATCTTGTATTGTATATGGATCCTGACTGTTTAGTTTGTTATGTATATACTGATGATATGTGAATTGGGTTCATGTAATTAGTGTCTATAGTTATAGAGGTATGATTTTCAAGATTTTGGATAAATTGCAATGTTTTCAGAACCGTACTGGACGTCAAACCGGACCCCTCACCGGGTCACCTGTCAGACCGGTCCAAAGAACCGGCAAAAATATAAAAACAATTCAAAAAATTATAAAATTTCCGGTCCGACCCCCTTTTTTGCCCGGTCCGACCACCGGGTTGCCGGTCCAACCACCGTGTCAATGCATGCCCGGTTCAACCTTTGACCCGGACCGGTCCAACCGGCCAAAAAGTTGGTGACTTTGTTATGTAGAGGTTCTGACTGTTTAGTTTGTTAAGCATACTTATATGTGAATCGAGTTCACTTAACGGAAAAAAAAAAAAGAAAGGAAATGGGAGGAAAGCTATGTAGTTAAGGACAAAATTTTCGGTGTTTCGGTCAAGGACCGAGATACGAAATTTTTGAAATTTCGGTGGTATTTCGGTAATTTTATTTATAAAGCTATTAACAAAATAGGACACTAATAGCTAATTTTTGGAGCAAAAGTGTGTCGATCCCATAACTACGCTACCATATATCTACATTTTATAAATAAATGAAGTGATATAATGACAATTTTATCTATAAAAGCATGTGAATATGTTAAAATGTATCCTTACGTGTTAAAATAATTAAAAGATTTAGTTTTTTTTTAGTTTGGTCTAAAAAACATAATCACCGGTAACACCAACTTTTGCACCGAAATTTTGGAAGTCAAATTTCGGTATATTTTCGGTCAATTTCGCCGATTATTTCGGTAGCGAAATTTGAAACGAAATTTTATGGGACCTCTGAAATCCGAAATACCAGGGGTATACCACCGAAATTGACTACACATGAGGAAAGAAAATTTGTTTGTGTTCCAGAGGTTTTTTTTTGGAAGGAAATGAAATGATTTGTAGGCCAAATTTTCATCCTTCCGATTTGGAAGGAAAGGAAAAGAAAAGAAAGGTTTCCTTTCTTTTCTTTCGTGTTAAGTGAACTCGGGAACACAGCTTAATGTCTACAGTAATAGAGGCATGATTTTCAAGGTTCTGTATAAATTGTTTTAAAGATAAAAAAATAAATCTAACCCAGAATGCTAATATCAATCAGAGAAAAAGTCAGGGCAGAAAGTTGTTGACTTTGTTTTTCTTACATGTGATATATGATTGTTAATTGACCTTGTGTTATGTGGAGATCCTTTCTGTGTAGTTTGTTCGGCACATTGATATGTGAATTGGGTTCAAGTTATTAGTGTCTATAGTCATAGCGGCATGGTTTTCAAGATTCTGGATAAATTGTAGAAAAAAATCTGACCCAGAATGCTAACATTAATCAGAGAAAAAGCCAGGTCACAAAGTTGGTTACTTTGATTGTTAATTGGGTTTATGTGATTAGTGTCTACACTCTACAGTCATAGAGGCATGATTTTCAAGATTTTGGGTAAATTGTAAAAAAGGGAGTTTAATAATATATGATTGTACGCTCAAACCTTTGAACACTTTTGTTAACCTCAAAATGACAAGAGTTATACCATATACGTGTTAGGGAGTTTAATAATAAAGTGTTTCAAAGAGATTGATTAAGAGGTTTAGTTGGGTGCCTAGTGATCTTATGATTCTAACGTATATTGTCAAGGCGCATAGATGCACAAGCCTAGCCCGGAGCCTAGGCATCATGAGCATAAGAAGCGAGGTTTTTTAAGCTAGGCACATAGTATGAAACTATAAAATACCATTTTTAGGCGTTTTAGACGCGTTTTGGGCTTGTTTAGGGCTAGTTTAGGCGGTTTTAAGTTGATTCCGACAAAGTTTAAAAAGTCTAAAACACTAAAAAAGCACATCAAAAACACCCTAAACCACCTGAGGCGCACATTTTCTCACCGCCTCATCCCTTAGAGGCGTATGTACAATCTGAACCCCATGAGACGCGCCTCAGACTCGTTTTCTTAGAGTTTCGCCTCGGGGTGTACGCCTCACCCCTTTTTTTAAACCATGGATTCCGGGATTATTTAGGGGTTTCAGATGTTTTGGCTGGAATTTGGCCAGAAGCTGCGCCTAATCACCTAAAATAGCGCCTTTCCTGACGCATGGCTTTTCCTTCGCTGGGCTGCGCTTTTGCGATTGGGCGCGCCTCTATTGTGCTTTTGACTAGGGGTGCAAATGAGCCGAGCCGAGGCTGACGAGGCATGCTTTTCGTTTAACTTATGAAGGCTCGAGCTCGATAAGTGAAGCCCAGGCTCGTTTACAAAACAAGCTTATGTTTAGGCTCAAGCTCGTTTGAGCTCTGCTCGAGTGCACGTTTTGAGCTTTTTTTTTTTCGAGTTGATCACGAGTAGCTTGGCTCACTAACACTTTACACCCCTGCTTTTGAGAACATAGATTCTAAATTTCTAACAACTACTCCCCAGTCCCTCTATATGCATCATATCCTTTATTCCTCATCCCACCATCCCAGACCCTACGAGTATCTTTTGCTATGTGTGGGATTATATTAGTGCGTTTGTCTTTTGTCATCCTATATTCCTTTTTGCCTGTCCTTTCAAGATATTGGTGTCATTAACCTTTGCTCCATAGTTATTTTTTTATATAATTTTATTGTCACTATTTTCTTTAATTTGTCATTATTCGCATTGATTTTGAGACGGATGGAGTATTGATTTTACCTTTAGTGAAGTTGTAAGCAGTAAAGGACAGGTTGACATTTCTTATGATTATGGTAAATGAATAACATTAACTTCCTGATTCGTCTGTCCAAAAAAATAAAAAAAAATACTGATTTTTTCTTCTTTTTATGTTAATCAGCTTGCTGAGATAGTGAATCAAGGGAAGTTAGTTTCTGATGAAATTATATTCAACTTATTATCAAAAAGACTTGAAGCTGGAGAATCAAAAGGTGAATCAGGGTTTATTTTGGATGGTTTTCCACGAACCATAAGACAAGCTGTAAGTACCTTTTTTAACTACATTGAACCATATTAATGCGTTGGATGTTTCTACGCTAAAATTATGTTTTTCTATGTAGAATTGACGATAGACTTTTAAAGCTGAAAACGACCCATTCTTTTTTTTAGTGTGCCGCTTTTTATGCTGTTTTTAAAATGTACAGGAGATTCTAGATGAGGTAACAGAAATTGATTTGGTGGTGAATCTGAAGCTTAGGGAAGACGTATTGGTTGAGAAATGTTTGGGGAGAAGAATATGCAGTCAATGTGGAAAAGGTTTCAATGTGGCATCAATTAATGCAAAAGCCGAAAACGGGAGGCCTGGAATGAGCATGGCCCCGCTTCTTCCACCTCAGCATTGCGCGTCAAAGCTCATTACTCGTGCCGATGACACTGAACAAGTTGTCAAAGAACGACTTCGTGTGTACTATGAAAAGGTATTATTATGATCACAATTTTCTTTTAACTTTTTAGAAGTTGTTGATCATTAGTTTGGCTAAGCTCATGGTTTCAAAAAACGATTTGGGTACACGTCAAATACCCTTAGCGCGTTGAATTATTGACCGTCATGTATGGTTGTGCAGAGTCAACCTGTTGAAGATTTCTACAAAAGTCAAGGCAAGTTAATGGAGTTTGATCTGCCTGGAGGGATCCCAGAATCATGGCCAAAGTTGCTGGAAGCACTTAACCTTGATGACTATGAGGTCAAGAGGTCAGCAGTCGCGTAGACTTAATATTATTTGCACGCATAATCAAGCGTGCACAGCAAATTTTGGATGAAAGAATAATGAAAAGACACTTTTTTTTCTGGTTTTTTGTTAAATAACCAACTTTAAGGGACTATTGTAAGCTGTCGAGTTATGATGGCTGCTTCCTTTGAGCATTTGTTTTTAGTTGTAACGTTAATATGTATTCTAATTCTCGGAGAGGCTGCTTTCTAAAGAACGAAAGATTTTTAACAGGTTGATGTTTTGAAGTTTGTATCAGACTATTAGTTATTCGGTTAACAATGGTTCAATAATTAGCGCCCGTTTGGTTTGCAGAATGTCTTTCGATTGGAAATCTGTTTTATGTTTGATTGGTAAATTTGAAAAGGAATTGGCCGTTTCCTTTGACGTTGAAGGCACCGTTCACTGAAATTGATTGCATGGCGATTGTTTCGATAAGAATTACCTCTCGGGCCATTGAAGTCGAGTCCTTGGCAACTGATTTTGTGGGATATGGTTGAATGACGTGGTGCAGGCGACAGTAGTAGGTGAAGTTGGTTCTCTGGTCGCTTTTGTAGTAGCGTTTTTGCAACCGTCGATTTTGTGGCAGCTTCCTCGCAACTGATGATTTTGTGGCCACTAAACGAATTTTGAAATATTACTCGTATCCATAATCTTCGAGGAACCTGGGAATCATTACATGCACGCTCAACAATAAGCGAATATACGCACGTTTCATTACCCAAAAATCTCAATGAGACGACACAAAACATTCCCAAGTATTAAATTTAGGGAACGAGTGGTTAACAAGGACAGGCTTGCTGTTGTGGATATTCTTGATGATGCAAACTAAGATAGCGGTTCCTTGCTTAGCGGCTAGAAGAAAGGGAATTTTCGAATGGGAACCTTTTTTTTTGAACGGTGACTTTCATATGAGTGACCAATAAAGGAAGTCTAATACTCGTTATTGGTAATAATACTAGAACAAGGTTTACCAGCATAAAGTTTTCACCTTTTAACAAACAGAAGAAAAATCAATGAAGAAAAATCCTATTTATAACATCAACAGGCAGTGCATAAGCCGGATCGATAGCTTTTAATCCTGGATATTCAAGAAGTGAAAGACCCGCAACTCCAAAGTACGTGTGAAAAACATCAACAGCATCATCCGGTCTATCTGAAATGCCTCCATTTTCTTTATCTTGACAGTCCAAAATAAACTTAACAAGCTTTTCTTTATCAATCCAATGAACCCTATCGATAGTTATCAAACTAGACAGGACCCACCACGAGTAACAAACATCCGGAAGCTTCTCAGGTCGCCCGTTTAAACCACCAGATTTCACTTGTCTTTCACATAACCACCATCCTAAAAGATCTTTATCAACATAATGTAAACTGCCTGTTATTGCAAGTGCGCTTACGCAACAGAAGATTTGACCCGCGTGAGATTCTGCACCAGGGGTGCACCCAAACCCGCCATCAAGATTCTTGCAACTTATAACGTACTTAACCGCCTTTTCAACATTGATTTTATCCAACTGTTTTAGTAGTGAAAGCGAACATATAGCAGCATAGGAAAACCTAGTATCGATCTCACCCCATTCGTCTCCTGAAAAAGAACCATCTTCGTTTTGTAGGGAAGTTATATAATTTGTCACTTTTTCAATGTCGAGTGCATCGATTTTGTTAAAAAGTGCTAAAATTTGGATTGCACTAAGGGTGTAGAGCATATGTGGGTCGTGACCTTCGTTACCACCAAAACCACCAGACTCGTGTTGGCAACTCATGACCCATGAAATAATTGTTTCTTCATCAACAGCTGCAAGTTTACCTAAAATGTCGAGTGTAGTTAATCCCCAATATGCACCGTTCATTCTAAGATGCTCCATTAAGACAGATTCAATAGTATCTTTCTTCTTTTCAATTGTCAAGATGTATTTGGCATGTTTTTCAGCTGCTAGCTCTCCCATTCTGTGAGATAAAAAAAGTATGCGACGATATTTATGAAGAAACTATATTAATGGAAAATACAAGCCAAAAATAATCTGGGAAACACTTCAACACTAAGCGGGTCAATGCTAAAGAAGTGTATAAGACACACTCTATGCATTTAGATGGATTACTCTCATCTTGACGACTTGACCCAAGAATTCAATTTTTCAGACGGTCTTCGCATATGGGAAAGTATGGTTTTTGGGCATTTGGCTTAGGACGTTTAAGCTCACGATTGGGAAATGCAGCTTTATCGTTGATTATCCCAAAATATAATTCCTGAAATATTATTAGATACCCGTCCAACATTTGCATAGCAGAGAAAACATTCTATTTGCAAAAATATCTCAAGCCTTATAAACTTGGTTTTAAAAAGCGCGTCTCAGGCGCGCTTAAGCGTGAGGCGACCTGAGGCGCAGCTTCATGCGCCTTGTGTGACAGTGACATAAGGCGCGCAGTATACAAAAAGCGGAAGAAAAGCGAGCTTTTTTGGGAAAAAATCCCCTGAGGCGCGGACTTTTCGTACACGGGGTGTTTTTGTGCTTCAAAGTGTTATACATGTAGCTATAAAGGTTGTATATTTAAGTTAAATCATATATAGACCTTATTTACATCGATATTTTGGGTAAAGGAGGCTCAAAACCTATAGGACATACAAAAAAATTATATAATCGTTTTGTGCCTCGCATACGAAAAGCCCACCGCTTTTGCGCCTCAGTTCTAGACCTCGTCGCTTTTGTGCGCTTTTTAAAACCAAGCTTATAAACTATTCACTTCTCTGTCGCAAATCCAAATACATAAATCTTATACTGTGGCTAATCGGCTCGTTTATCAGTAGCTGATAAAGTAATGACCTGACCTAGAAAAACACATATAAAACCTAAAGTTGCTTCACTACTCTATAACATCCAACGCATAATGTTACTCGGTATCTCGATAACTCAATCAACGAGACCTTTCAGTTAAACAAACATAAAACAAATACAGAACTACATCACATCTAAACAAAGGCAAACATAGTTTGGTTCAAAACTTTCACATACAATTATAATGCACTTAATCTTAACAGCAATCACAACTGATGAAAACTACATCATAACGTTTACCTATTTGTACTGAGTTAGCTATAATGCATCTACTGAAACAATGAATTTAGTAAACTTACATGATAATAATAATAATATTGATCAATTGGATCAAAATGTGGAAAACTTGAGGGAAGAGATTTGCTGAATTTGGAATCGAGAGAGGAGATTGAGAGCAAATAGGGTTAGGGTTTGTAATTGAAGATCTTGAATTCTTGACCCATTTTTTTTTTTAGTTTTTAAGTGCTATTAAGAAAAAAATATTTAGCACGACGTAGAACGGTTCTAAGTAGCACTACTGTTGTACCACCGCTAACGACCGGTAAGTAATACGGAAAAAACTCGTAAAACAAAATAAATAAAAGGAGGAAAAATAAGACTGAACAAAAAGCGGACGTAAAATCGTTGAAACAGACACACCCATTGCGGTGCGTTAATATGAAGAAATTAGATTGAAACTAAGTCGGTCTAGGTCTAGTGCGTTGCGACGAACCTGTCAAACAGGGAAAATAGATGCGTTGAGACGGGCCTGACATTTGGGAAAAATAGACGATAAAAGGTTGAACCCACACGCACACTGCGGTGTGTTAACTTGCAAAATTTAGAACGAAACGTAAAATAAAAAATTTGCGAAAGATGTAAAGTATGAAGGACCAAAGTTGAAAGCAAAAAAGTGTTGAGGTTAAATTGTAAAAGATGAAAAGCTCTGGGTTAAAAGTAAAAATATCAGAGGGTTAAATTGCAAAAGATGAAAAGGTTTGGGCTAAAAGTAAAAAAATCAAAGGAGTTAAATTTCAAAAGATGAAAATTTTTGGGTTAGAAATGAAAATCATTCTTTTAGAAAAATCTCCAAACCATACGGTGCAACTGTAAATGGACAAAAAAGGTTGTGTGATTGATTATATGGGTCGTATGAGAGCCAAATCATATTATCTGTATGATACTATGATGTTTTGATTAATAAAAGATGATTAATAAAACCATCGACAAACCCATTTGACCACTCAGACCTTTACGTCAATCTGTCATACTACTTGTATGGTGTGACATGTATGATGGTGTACACTAAGGGGCTGTTTGGTTGATTAAGTGCTGAATCATTAAGATGTCTGAATGGTTAAGTGTTGAATCATTAAGTTGGAACATCCCAAATCTTAATGGCTTAGCCTAATTAAGGTTCAGCTTACTTCAGTGCTTAATGGTTCAGCAACATCCCAAATCTTAATGGTTCAGCCTTAACCATTCCATTCAGAAGCTGAAACAAACGCGCTGAATGCTGAATCATTCAGTACTGAATGATTCAAAGCCTCATTAAGAGGCTTACCAAACAGCCCCTAATTATGGTTTCATCTCTTTAGCAATACCGTTTATATAAAGTCATTCACGCCTGTGGTGGAGCTACAAACACCATCAAAAGTTTAATTTTACCGTATGACAAACAAAAACTGGACCTAAGTAACCGACTACTCCCAAACGTAAAAAATCGAACTACTAGTTATTCATTGGGTGATAATTATGGGTCGGTTTTCATTATCTTGCACAAGCTCTATTCTATATTTATTATTCATGTGGCTTTCACATACATATTTTTTATTTAAATCTTCAAGAATTTATCAACCATTACTTGAGTGAAGGAATTCCCCCTAAGAGATACATCTAGTAAGTTTCTGACGTTCCGGCACCCCTGCACCATTTCCCTGCATCTCGTTGCGCTATCTCACATCCTATGTGGACTCCGGCGATTGCTTATGGATCTTTCCTGAGCCCGAATCCACGTGGAAAGATTTGGTTTGGGGGCGGGGAGACGGACTCTGTCCACCATTATGGGCTAGCTGGCCAGCTGGGTTTGAAGACTAAAGGTTAAATCTAGGGATGCAAACAACGAGCTCGCCTTGAAAAAAACTCAAAACGAGTCAAGACTAACCGAGCTTAAAAACAAGTTAATTTAGCAAACGAGCCCGAGCTTCGGTTATCGAGCTCAAGACGACTCGCAAGCCTAAACAAAGTTACTATATATATATGATTTTTAATTAATATAATAAATATGTATTTAAATATTAATAATTACTATTTACAATATTATAAAAAATAGCTAAATTATATATAAAATAATATTTACAATTAGTATAAATTAATAAATAAATAATAAACGAACCGAGCCTAAGCCAAGCTCGAGCTTGAAAAACTACATACGAGTCAAGCTTGAGCCCAGTCAAGCTCGAGCTCCTCTCGTTTGCACCTTAGTTAAATCACAAGAGAAAGTATCACCAACTAATCTAAAAAACATTAGTGTTATATCTCTGCATAGCTAAATTAAATACTGTACAAACTCCATAAACACTTTCATCAAATACTGTTGTCATATATTATATACACACATTTAAACACTGTCACGTTTCCTTTCTTCATGATCACTATCCTACACTCCTCATCCACAAATGATCAAAATAAGAAAAATAATAATAATAACAATTGTAAGATTTTCATCTATGACAGAGGATGCTACCCGACACTCGAAACTATGGCTAACAACCTCGTTTTACACGTGTTAAAATACATGCTTTTAGTTTACACACATTCACTCAGCAAAAACCACATGTTGGGCGCGTCTCAAAACAGACCCTTGTGCTACAAATGGTTGGTGCGAGGTAATCCTCGCGTTCCTTTTATTGATAGAACTGAAGTACGAGTAGAAGTTCGGTTTGTTGATGGCGGATCTAGAAACATGACAACTACTGTGATGTCATCATGGAAATGCCTTCTGACCCCTCTATCAATTTTCTTTAAATCTGAATATCTCATTTCTCTTTTCTTGGCTGCTATTTGAAGTGCAGCCTTCACTAGTCTTCTTGCAATTCCCTAAACACATAATAAAAAAAATAAGGTTTTAATCAGTTTGGGTTATAGGTATCTTTGTTTTTTGGAACCATGAGAACCCGTTACCAGTAAGCTTACAGGACCCCATTTAAAACGTTGCTAACGATCAGGGGCGGACCTAGCTTGAAGCTAGGTGCCGCGTCCGTTGCTACTCAACTTCGCGCGCGTAGTGGAAAATTTGATTTTTTTTTACGATATTTGGAAAACGTTACTACTAAAAAGAAAAAAATGAAAAACGTTACTACTAAAATTAATTTCTAGATCCGCCACTGCTAGCGATTAAGATCAGGTTTCTTGCCCTGAGCTTGTCATGGGCAGATCAAGGGGTTTTTCCGTAACCAACGTAGGATGAAAAGACAACAAAAGTACGATTGTACGAATCTCTAATCTAAACGAGTCTTAAGGGGCGTATTGGTTTGTTTTAGAATGCAATCTCCAATAAGCGATTTTTATTGTTCAAATGAGATTTTGCAATACGTAACGGTTTTTGGTAAATAGGTAAAGAAAAATATTTATGTTTTCTTTCAACCAAAAATATTTACAAAATCACTCATTTTATCACAAAATGTTCTTTTCAGCTATTTTACATATTATTTTTTATATCAAATATAATGTGCACTGATATATGTTTATCACAACTTGAAATCACAAAAGTACATCCAAACACCATTTTCTACTACCCGTTTTATTACATCCGATTATGAGTATTTCATATCAGATAATTACTTGCAATAGGGAATACTGAGAAAAAAAAGATTATAAAACTTACATTATGTGGATAATTATGAACGATATCAACTGCTTCCTCATTGCTAAGATGCTCCCACAGACCATCGGATGCAAATATGATAAACTGATCCTTTGGGGTTAGTTTGTGTATATATATTGACGGTTCTGGATTAAGAATTGGCTTTGAAAAGGGTTCGGACAGCCTAAACTTTGCCAACAAAGGTTCTCTATTGAACTCTGCCTTCTTTAGATATGCATCACCAATGGATCTTGAAACCTGAAAACCAAAACAGTTATACTAATTATATTAACATCATTAAGTTAATATAATGATGCCTCGACTTTCTAAAGTTCAAACTAACCTGTATGATCCCTTTAACACGCCAAACATTGTGTTTCATAACAACAATCTTTGGATCATCAGGATGCGTGGACTGAAGCTCCTCTCTTACGGAAGCATAGCTTGCATTATGCTCTGTTGATAACTGCACAGCGGAAACACCTCTAACACCCCTATCCGCTCGCCCTAACACCGCTCTCGAATCTCCAGCGTTAGCGATGTATACTAACCCATCACAAATGACACCTGCTAAACAACACGTCCCTACAGTCGCTATTTGCGGGCAAACACACCATTGTTCTCTTACAATTGACAGAAATTCATCTTCCGTTGCTAAAAATGCTTTCTTGATCACATCTGCTGACATTTCTTGATCTTCATATGCAAATTCTAAACGAAAAATAAAATTTTTCGTCATTATAGAGTTTCATAAACGAATTCCATTAGTACTTTTGTATTGTTGTTGCTTTGATTCTCTTAGTCACATTTTATGTTATTCGTTAAAAAAAGTTTTTTGAGCCGCGCTCTTAAGATTATCAAACAAATTCTCATTAATTCATATGACGCTACCAATAGCTCTGCTATGAGTGAGATTTTTCAGCTTACGTGTCTGCATAACCGAATTCAATTCTTAAAATTAACAAAACTTACTCTTAAGATTAGCAAACAGATTCTCATTCACAAATCTTGAAGTCTCCGGTCCACCATGTCCGTCATAGACGCCAATAAACGTTCCATACGGCCCCGAATTCGAAGAACTTAACGGTCCTGACTCAACTTGACACTGATCTTCAAACAAATTGTTTGCTTGAATCGCAGCCATCGAAAATTCACCACTAATATGAGACCCTAAATCTTTATACCATAATAACCCATCTGTTCTTCCAACTTGATCTGCAGGCTTTCTTACACAAACCTCATCACCATCCATAATAGAAGGCTTCCAACAGGGTTTGACCATGTTCAAATAATTATTCCCAGACACCATGAATTTTACATATAAATCATCCACAATATTCATCAAGAATTAAAGCTTAACAAAACCCTAAACCCCAAATCAACTAAGAAATTCTTCAACTTTGTTTGATGGGTATCCAAGATTCTTGAAAATAATAATACCCAAAAAAAAAAAAAAAAAACAAATGACCTAAGAAATTCTTGAACTTTGTTTGATGGGCATCCAAGATTCTTAAAATTATTAATACCCAACAAATAAAAACCCTAAATCAACTAAGAAATTCTTGAACTTTGTTTGATGGGCATCCAAGATTCTTGAAAATATTAATACCCAACAAAAAAAAAACCCTAAATCAGCTAAGAAATTATTGAAATTTGTCTGATGGGCATCCAAGATTCTTGAAAATAATAATACCCAACACAAAAAGGAAACCTAAACACCAAATCAACTAAGAAATTCTTGAACTTTGTTTGATGGGTATCCAAGATTATTGAAATTATATAGTACCTAACAAAGGGAACCTAAATAGCATTAGAATGAAGTGGGTATGGGTCAAGATTACACAAAAACTAATAACTGTCACTCAGAGAAAAAAAATTGTTTTTTTAATGGGACTGAGAGAATATGGAGGTGTGCTATATGTGCATACCTTGAACCCTCCCTCTTAATTTATGTGGGGCTGACCCTTGTGTCACCTTCCAAGAACAGCCTTAGCTGTAAAAGACCATGTAGATTTGATTGTGACAGAGTTTGTTCATAAATCAGAGGAAGATGACAATGGATATAATAGGGAAAAATCAAGGAGAAGTTTTGGAATCTTTTGGGGAGGGGGTCGTTGAAAATTGGTTGCAGCTTGGGATCTCAAAGAGGTTACAAAAAAGAACCATAGAACTAATAGTGCTTGAAAGATAATTACATCTTTTCTTTTCTAACCGCCATGAAATATATTTAGAGGTCCCCGGGGACACCCGTAAAGCTCACGAGTACCTCACTATCTGTCTGGGAATATTACCATCGGTGTTTTAGGTAGTGGATTCCAGGTATGTCTTGCAGGTGGTAAGTAACGAGGGGAATGGGTAGGAGAGAGAGGGAGAGATAGGAGGTGTAAAAAGGTGAGATCCATTAGTTTAGGGTAGTGTTGCATGCAAATAAGTGTTTAGGGGCACTTAATTGGAACAAGAGGTGACAGTGCGAGATTATAACTATTACAACTACTAGCCATAAGCTAAATGCATTGTATTTGGTCACAACAATATCTAAAATTGAATTTTAATAATCTCAACTTTAACATTTTTTCCCCAAAGTATTCTTATACTAACTTTAACATATTTGTCACATAAGCAGTCCATGTCTGCAAAACTTAAGTGATTCATGTCAATAAAACTAGTTTGGTTAACTTTCAGTTAGTATAAGATCGCCGAGAAAAATTAAGTTAAAAGTTGAGACTATCACAAAATTTCCATGGTTGAGATTGTTGCTCAACCAATATATCAAATTTGAAATTATTAAAATCCAATTTTCCTAACAAGGCTAGAAAATTAAAATTACATCAATATGACCACTTCAAAAGTTGTAGGTTGGATCAATGCGGAGCCAATAGAAAACGTGTTACCCCCACACTAACAATTACAACAGACTAGACATGGACCCAACATATTAGACCCCCTTATTACAATGGTTCTGTCCACTATAACATGTTTGGTGTTATCTATAGCACATTTGTAATATCATAAGCACTAACATACTATCAAATCCATATGCTAACTATTCAGAGCTACATAAACTAACAAGATTGAAACATAAAAGCATAATATTATTTTAATTATAATTTCACCAAGTAAGCTCTGGTTAACAAAACTCTTTTTGAATATGCCTCTAACTTACCTTGATTTTCACACTTGATAATTATCCACAACTAGATTATTCTATAGTAAGATATCTTACCACACCAACTTTCTTTAATAACCTATGTAAGGCATTACGTTGGGTATGTTATAACTAGTACAAACAAAATTATACACACCTCTTGATGATTTATACCATCTAACTTGCCCTTACACTACTTAGATGAGCCACGACATCTTACACCCATATAATCAACCACACAACACAATTGCCGCGATTGGCACTTCAATTTTTATCTCTTTCACTCATTCAGTGATTTAATTATTAGACTCTAGGTTATCCCAAATAAACCATGTTGCTAGAGACAATGTCAATTTTGAGTTCGCGTAGATGGATTTTATATGATTTTTATAACACATGCTACACCCTTTACTATAAGGCCCAAATTTTACGTATAATATTTTTTCCCAAATATGTTTAAAACCGGCACAAAAAGTTGTTTGGCCCCTTCCCATGTTCCATGCAACTTATAGCAATACAAACAACCAAATTCCATGCTAGAAACATTGTCAATTTCAGTTAGAGTTAATTTTATACAACTTTTACCAAGCGAGGTAACTATACATAGGACATTTGGTGTGCTGCAGTCGTCACTACTATGCGTGCAGTTTTACACTTTTACCTATAATATTTTTTCCCTGGATTTGTCTAAAAACACCCCAAAAACTTGTTTGGACCTTTCCAAATTCCATGCAATTTATAACACTATGGAACCAATAATTTCATGGCCTTAAAATCTATTTGAGCAAGAATCAAAGTCCATTTCAACCTAACTCAAAGCATTTTCAATAAGATTTTGAATACATAATACGAAATGCATATACATCCACAACGCTTACAAACAACAATCCACCTAATCTCTTGGTGTTTAACACGCTAGTTTACACAATTGATTCAAACCCTAAGTTCTTAAACTGCATATTTTATTTTTTAATGACAAAAGGGATTTGTTTATATCCTAAACTTTATCAAACATGTAGGATCAATAACCTAATGCACATATTGCATATAAAAATGTATTACTATTCAAGCAAGTATTATATCAATATACATAAAGTATTATAAATTAAAGTCTTGAAGGAAGTAACTGACCTCAAAATCTCATTTAATATATACAAGGTACGGCTTTGATGTATTTTTATAAGGTTGTGCCTTAATCATGCATAAACACATAACAAAGAAAAGGACATTGTAATACACTACAAAATTCATAAAATATTGTCTTTTAAATTACATTTGGCCATTTTATGTAATCAGTTTTATATACAAGTCTCTAGACACTTGGCACAATTGCCCAACGGAAGAAGGCTAATACATGAGAGGTAACTACGAGTACCCGCCAATTATGCTCCAAAGGCCAGCCTCCTAATATTTTGGTTTTGACATGCTTTCTTTGGCATCGCTTCCTCAAATAACGACATCAATGTCCTCAATCATATTAACCTATAGGTATAAAACACAACAGGATGCATGATAAAACACAGCATCCCTAAGTAGTCGAAATTCAGATTATATTTAAACACTCCTGATTAGAAGCCTTTTGATGACTTTTGATGACTTTTGTTTGGCTTAATGAACGAAATCCCATCGATGAAGAAGGAAGGTGTGTTGTAGGGAAAAAATGGAAGTGACGTTGGGTTTATTTAGATAAAAAATGGTTAAATTGTCTTTATACCCCTAATCAATCTAATCAAGCAATTTATTTTAAACACATATTACAAATTGTCATTGTTAGATCTTAACCATCCAAATAACTAACACAGTGGCCCAAAACCTACTTATGCTTCTCACAAAGTACATCTTTTTATACCCTAACTCCACGCGTTGTATATAGGGTAGGGACCCTAGGAGAACCAAAGAATAAATGAGAACCGTGAGAAACATTTTGGACAACTAGGATTTCTAAGGCAAATTTTTTTTTTTGCATTTATAGATATGTGTATATTATCAACATATTTGATTATACATATGTGTATACTGTAAAACATATATGTATGATATTTATTTTTCAAATTTAAACACGTATGTACATTGGAAAACTATGTTCTTACCCACAATCTTCCTTCATATACATGCTTGCGCAATCATTTCTATACATTTGCATATATATGCACACATGTTAAAAGTTAATTTAAAAAAAAGTTATAATAAGTTATAATCTCTATCGCTTAAAAAAAGTCAAACCCATATTTTTCTTAAAAAATCGTATGTTTTATAACAAAAAAATGACGACTTGTGATGCCGCTTGACCGCCCTTTGATTCCATCCCTGCTCATAAAAAACCGCTAGCAGATCAAAACAAATATTAAAAACTTATAGCATTTCTTATTTAATTTTTAATTTAAAAGAGTATACGATTTAAAAATACATGTTATGTGACTGTTGCACAACTATAAAGCATGTCTTGATCGATGAACGACAATAACTTTGTTTTTAACATTCAATATACAATCCAACAAAATAAATGGCCTTTTTTATATGATTTGTAGTGTAGCTACTGGTCTCTATCATCTATCATCGTTTTATTTTATGAAAATTAACTTAGCATATTCTTTATGAATATGACTATTTGAGCTAAATAGAATCATATTATATTGTTGTATTGACAGAAGATTTATATATTTCATCTGACCCATTAAGCTTTAATAGCAGGGCCGGGTCAAGAACTATTAGTGGGTCAAAACAGATCACTTATTGAATGTGGGTCAAGTAAATAGTAATTATGAGTTAAATGGGTGACAGAACCATTTCCATAGTTGTCGCCACCTACACATCCATCAGATGACCATCAAACTAACTGGCACTCAGTCCAACATAGTATATATCGATACAAAAATGATCATCATCAATATAAATGAGCACACAACACAGACAAAAAGACACAAAAAATAGAGCACAAAGACATAAATTTAAACCCCTACTAATCTAAACTAATAACATACCCTTCGTATGATCTCACTAAAGATAGCCACATACATATAGATAGACCCACGTTACAGTTCCGCCATCCGCCGATTCGGGTCTATTTGAAAATAGCTAGAACATAGAATTTTCTGGAGACATAAGAATTTTCTGGAGACATTAAATTTTAGTTAATTTAATTAACTTTTTATATTTAGTTAATCTAATTAACTTCAGACACATGAGAACAATGTGATTAGCCTAGCGCGAATGGGTTTTTAGGCGTTGATATCACCACCCTCTATCAATAACCACCACCGTACATCTGCAATCTTGTTAGATCGCCATCCATCCATTAATCCACCTTCAAATCTTAATTCACATGTGAGTTTACTTTATGAAATACTAGTGGGGAGCCCGCGCGATGCGGCGAGTGAACAAATTACAAGTATAAGTTTAATTGTATAGTTGATAATCCAGCTGGACGCACGAATTATTAGTTAATTTAAATCAACTATTTGGAAACACAAAGCAATATACCATTTACAAGTTAAACCGGGCATGATTCCATAACGCAGTAAAAGTAACCAAAGTGTGTAAAGTAACAACATCCCGTATCTTTATTTAGAATGTAATGGGTTAAACGACAAAATGCATAAAAAATCATTACATTGTCTCTCATAAGCAGATCATCCATCACGTAACACCTCCAGATAGACAACATTTGAGGTGTATACTCCATCTTGTTTGAAATGTTTGGCTGGATGTACTAATACCTTTGTATTTTCTCGTGATATCCCTCTAGATAAAGCAATACACGGTTGTATTGTTTAGGTTCATAATTATTCAACTTAAACTACCGGCTCGATTATTGCGAATTTATTTTCATTCTATACTGTACATTTTTTATTTTAACTCTCATTATAAAACATAACCATATGTCATTCATTGTTTCACTCTACAAGTACGTAGTAAGCTTCCATCATTCCATACTACATTTATTATCAAACTATTATAAAAAGACAAATGGCATCGCCGGTTTAAATAATTAAAAATATATTAAGTTTACACAAAATAACAATATATTGATTAATTGGTCCATATGTAGGACCTCGTCCACAATATATGACATGTAACGAATGAGTGTTTCTTTAGGTCATGATTCTCATGGATGTCAAACCCAAAGATACAAAATCATCTCAGTGTGCCCTAACTATCAATTTTGTTTCTCTATTTATCCATTTCAAATTCTCATGCAATAAAGTTTATTATGCACCATGTTTTAAACCAAAACAACATATTATATAATCCTTAACCCATATAGATTATACATATATATTCATTTGATGGGTTTAGTATATTGTTCACTGGAAAGCCATGCAAGCTTTTGATATTAATTTATCTCAAACTTTTGATATTAATTTATCTTAAAGTATTTGTTATTGTCTTTCTGAATACATGTGTCTAATTAAATTGCCCACTTCTCTTTATATCTTAATCATACCTAGATAGTGAATGTCAGTGTAAATACATAATCTTTTACCTTCTTCTCTTGGCATTTTAGTCTCTTTTTAATTTTATTTTACTGTGTTTTGTGGAGAAGATGTATGACTTCTTATTCATATCTTGTTTTTTATTAGGGATAAACAAAGTTATTAGTACATGCTGCCTAAGGTTTAGTGAATGCTACTTGGTTTAATTATATTTAATAATTAACTTAAGTGTTCATGTAAAAAGACAACTTTACCCTTTTACCACCTTCGTTAAATTATTGTACCATAAGTATAAAATGTAGTATTTACTTAGAGCATTCACAGTAAATTCTCCATCTCCATTTCTATAATTACACTAAAAATCACTACAGTTCTCTCTCCTTTTCTATTTAATAATATTTATTTTATACTTTTATCATTACCTTTTCTCTCCCCTCTACTCACAACCACTTTTAAAAAATATTAAAAAATTATGGATGGTGAACAGTATCTCCTCCAAATTTACTGATGAACAATGTCTCCTCTATATATTTTCTCTCTCCTCTACTCACAACCACTTATACCCACTCTATATAACATGGAAGCCCCCTCACACTAATATGGAGGCTCTACTGTGAATGCTCTTAACTTTAGTTGGTATCCTTCCTAGATGCTTTATAATATAGTTTAGATAATTTAAATTAAATAAATTTACAATGTAAATTCACACATATATATAAAATATATATAAAAGAATTGATGTTTGCTGACGTGACATTCAATGGGGCCTCAACACTTCCTTGAATGTGCCACGTGACATAATGGGGTGAAAGATTTTTTTTTTAATTTTTATTATATTAAATCTAACAAAAAATTAAAACCCTATTCCTATCTTCTCTATTCTTCTTCTTTATTGTTATCTCTTCCATTTTTTAATAAATTAAATATTTTTTAAAATCATAAATAGCCTTTCATCCTCCTAAAAACCCTAAAACCCCTCCCTTTCCCCTCACCACTCCTGCCACCACCTGCGTATTACATCTTCTTCACCGTCAATGATATTATTATTTTCCACACAAAACCTAGGGTTTCTTTATTATCTGTCATCACGTCTTCAAAACACAACATAACAATATGAACTTCAAAAATCCTTACACATATTCGAATCTCTTCAAGCTTGAGGTATTCCATCGTTTTGTTCCTTATTATTATTTTTATTATTGTGGAGGATTCGAATCTGGAACTTGCGTCTAATTTGGAAAATGTTTCTGCACCGAATTCGTATGGAGTTGTTGTTCTTGGTGGCACTTTTGATTGGTTACATGATGGTCATCGGCTTTTCCTCAAGGTTTTTGTCATTAATAATAATATGTATTTGTCTATTTCATGTGAATCATGTCACACACTTGTTTTCTGAGTTGTGGCTGGTTATTGATATTTTTTGGTTTGAATTTATTTAGTTACTAATTTGTCTGACATTAGGTTTACTTTTAAGTTCAGAGTGTGTGTTGAGGTTGAATTAATTGAATGAAGTGTGTATGTTTTAGGATTGATCTTTTTTTTTATTTGGGTTTGAATGGATTTTGATTGCTTAGATGTTAAATCGAAGGCGCCGGCTGCTGGTGGATTGGGTTTTAATTAGATTCTTGGCATCAAAGGGCTAAGCAAGAAACTGTTAAGTTTTTTTTATTTTCATCTATTTGGTGATTAATTTATTATGAGTTTGAATAAGTTAGCTTTAGTTATGATCTATGGTTGTTGAGTTAAAGAGATCAATCAAGCAGGCCCTGAGTTTTAGGCGATTTGGAATAACCGATGTCTCATGCCTGTTAATATTGTTAGCAGCAAAGAGGAAGAGAGTGACGGAGCTCTGTTGTTTTGATACTTGATCCATTGTAATGGCTCATTGGCTTAAAGCGGCTGAAGGTATACATCATTCACTCTATCTTTGTTCTACTTCTATTTGTCAACCCGGGACGCTCACTGGGTATAATATAACTATATTGAAGATTTTGCAAAACATAATGAATTATTTATTTTTTAATACGTTTGGTATATTTTCTTCTTTTACCATCATCTAGTGAATAATATTAGTGCATGCGTGACATTGTATAATTCACATGTAGAAATTTACGTTGTGAATTGTCAATGTGGGAATACATGTGAAATAAAATATGAGCTAATAGTTAATACTAGTTCATATGTGACGTACATAATTAATTGAAGCAAAATCTCTATATACCCTTAACTTTTGTTTATATAATTCTGTTTAGGTTCTATTTAATTACACAGATGTTATGCTTTCAAATATACACATGCTTTTTTAGTGTTCTAGTAAAAAGTTTAGTTTTATATTAAACTCGGACCTCTCTTGATCAAGATACAATTGATATTACACCTCGTCATCTAGCACAATCATAGGACTTTTTTAATCCACATTCATGTTCAATAAAGAGAAGAGACATTATTTAAACTATAAGTGCACACAAACAAGATTATTATAAAACAAACATTTGAACATGTGACATTGCATAATGAAATGATTAATGACATGGTGAAGTTTCATGTTAGCACTTTCCTAGAAAATGGTTTGCTAAAACTAACTTTTGTGACTTGATACCTTTAACCCATGCTGGCAATTGGCAACTAAAAAGCATATTTAACAAATTCTTTGAATCTGGCTAAATTATTAATATGGCACATGCAAAAATATAAATTTATATTTTTAATATAATAACATAACATTAGCTTATTGTCACGGGTTTATCTTTTGATCCGCTTGTGGTGACTGGGGATAAGATAAGCTATATCGCTCTTGATTTGGCTCACTGGTTTTGTCATGCCTCGAACTCACTAGTAGTGCGGGAACAACTCCCGACCAGTGGTGCGTTCGTCGGATAGACAAGACTAGACACGTTCACAACCTTATTCCGCTGAGGTCGTCCCTGAGAAGTCTCGGGCTGGCTAATAAATCTAAGCATCTATAAGATTGAGTATAACTCGCTTTGGTTGGGTAGGATACCCAGTACCACAATAACAATGATCTTCATCCGGATCGTTGAGTATATTGAATTAGTTAATTTGAGTGGCGCAAATGTTTCGCCAATAGTTTAAGGCATATGAGGACCTGAATGTTGTATCAACCTTCAAACTGGTTACGACGTTAGGATCGTATTTTCCGAACGAAATCTCGGCGGGATTCGTTGATACTATACTAGAGTGTCGTTCACGATCCCATACTCGTAATGTACAAAGGCATTCACCTAAGTGCCAATATGTTGTCTTCTCCCACCACCATTACCTATCTATGCATGTCTGATTTATGCACATTTGGTTAAGTTTCACGTTCCGACATACCCAAGAATCGACCTGCTTGGAAACCACTTTGACACGGGGTTATCTTTTGATCATGTGGCACGTAAGTAGTCCATATTTTGTGTCACTTAAGTAGTCCATATTAGCAAAATTTTGACTTTTTGCCACATAATCAATGCATGTCAGCAAAAACTAACTTTGTTAACTTTTAGTTAGTATGAAACCGTTGAAGGAATTTATATTAAAAGATGGGAACATGAGTAGTAATTTTTGAAGTTGAGACTGATGACGACCAATACTTGATAGTTGAGATTATTTAAATTCAATATTTTTTTAAAAAACATCAAAATGTTAATCTAAGTCATACAAACACACTACATATACATACATCAAACAATAAACTTCATATATCCTGATGTTAATATGAATTGTTCCCACACTACATATATAGTCCAATTGAGCTCTCCTATACTACTTAAAACTAGTGTGTGTATGCCAGCGCGTTGCCGCGGGTAGTTTTGTTTTTGAGATGCATGTTGTGTTGCGAGCACTTAAATTATTTTTAATACCAAATTGCTAAGATAACTAATATATTAAGTATATCCTGCAAAAAAGATAAAAACCCAATGAAAACAGATGGCCAGGTAGATCAAAATTAACAAAAAAAAATCATTGTGATATATAGGTCACTCGAAACAATGAAAATCAAATTAACGATACAAAAATTTATAGAGAAATAAGTAAAAGTTAAGCAACTTTAACCGGATATTTAGACAAGTTGGTTACTATTGATAACTTTATCCAAAAAATTTTAACGTTAATTTACCCAATGTCTAAAATCTACACAAGGCTCATGTAGGAACAAATGAACATCTACAGTTAAGGTAGGGGACGCATCAAGATTTTTATATATTTTTACATCAAATACATGAAAATTCTAATTAAATCTTAATTTCTTCCCACATCATATAAATGACGTAATGAAAAAGGCCAAATGCTCATGTAAAATATATATAAGAAACAAACACTCCACCCTATATATCCATACAACAAACATTACAGTATGACAGTTTAAATTGCATTATAAACCTACTGTATGTAAACATTTATGCCATTCTCTGCCTGATTTCACATTAGGATTTGAGGGGGAAAAAAGATTCTTACATATTTTATTTTAAAAACTTTCTTTGGTTCAGTCATCATTTTGTGCCACATAAACATTTAACCAAGAATTAACAAATTTTGCAACATAATACGATCTTATTCAAGTTATCAAGTACAGTCGAACATGAAGTTGTCTGTTTGAATAAAAATAAAAATAAAGAGTTAGAAGCATTAGGATTTGATTGAATAAAGTGTTAGTTGTTTTACTTCCATTCATACAAAATTAGATTAGTAACAGTAAAGAAACAAACAAACTGCACTATACCTACAAATTTGCAGGAAAAAAATCCATTTTATCCCTATAAAGGTCTCACGGATTGAACAATATACTATGCTTATAAGTTATATAACCATGATACCCATCTTATAAAGGTCTCACGGATTGAACAATATACTATGCTTATAAGTTATATAACCATGATACACATCTTGAATATAATATATTTGATATATCCCTTTGTTGATTAGTTAACATTTTATTAAAAGAATACAAATCTATTAACATCAAGAACACACATACATACAACATACTAATGAAGCATATCAGGGACGCAGGATGTTAAGGGCCAGGGGTGGCCCTGGCCCCCCCTTTTTTTGGCGCAGTGGTATAAATTTGTGATTTTTGTAGGTAAATCGAGTCGGGTTGAGTCCGGCCCCCGCCGATTTGCCACTATCGATCGAAAAAAATTGAGTCCGGACAATTGGAAGGAAAGGTTGTACATAAGGGGCATAAAAGGAAGAAAATGGTAAAAGTTAGAGATTTATGCATGAGACCTTTTGTATGCCATCTTAAAATGATGATGAAATTACCTTCTTACCCATCTCTCCTCCTTAATAAGATAACATATATCCTAAAGAAGTGTCTATATTACTAACTATAATTTTTTTTTTTATTTTTTTCCAATCAAAGCATAATAACACGTAATCAAGCTAGAAAGCCCAAAACAAATGCACACATCAATCTACAACTATATTACGTATATTTTCTTGTCACGACGTTAAAAATAAGGAGTATATATTGGATTTAAACAATCTCAACTATCAGCTATTGGCTACCACTGATCCTAACAAAAGAAATATGTGCTGGCGGTCCCACCTATAACATATATATTGGTCACCAACGGATTATGGCTAAAAATAAATATGTTCCATTTAGATAAGGGATTGTGGATTCATACACCCCCTATTTAGGATTAATACACCCTGGCCCACATCACATACTAATAGGAGACTGCCAAGTACCCCAAAATGTGATGTCACACACCCAGAATGTGACGTCACAGGGTGTATGATTCCTAGAACCCTTTAGATAATTAGTTAGTATTCTGTTAGTCATAATTCCTTGATGGCCAATATATTAAAAGTTGAGACCGCCAATACACATTTTCTTAGTTGAGACTGGTGGCGACCAATTGCTAATAGTTAGAATTATTTAAATCCACTACTCCTAAAAATAAAAGCCGAATCAAAGGTCAAGGTGACAAACGAAAGAAGAATGGAGCAATGGTGGTTGTCAATTCCAAACATAACAAAAAAAAATGGAAATTGAAACGGAGTTGGGGTCGTTGCTGGTTTTCGATTAAAGAAGAAGAGGCAAATAGTTGTAGGGGTGGTTAGTTGTAGTGATGGGCTTGATGGTGGTTGGTGGTGGCCGGTGGTATCAAGGGTTTAGCGGTGGCAATCGAGAGCATCGAGATGGAGATGAATTTGGGTGCATTTGAATCTAGTTTGATCTAAATACTACTGACATATAATCCATCACAATCTCAAAAATATTGGTGATTAGTACACTAACTAGAAGTTAAGCCCGCGCGCGTTGCGGCGCGGTAAACTCATGTAAGCAGACATCTATAAATGTAATCATATATACACTTTGGTCATAACGTTTGTCTTTTAATGTAGATATCTCGACTTCTTGTCGTTGATGGCTGCAAAAAGAAAAACATTTTAGTTAGTGCTTGTGTGAGTGAGAATTTCCAAAGTGATTGTCAAAACTAAGACGGAATTGCAAAATCAGAACGAAAACCATCCAAGGGCCCCTACTCAAAGACCAATAAAATCATGACGAAAACGATCCAAGTGCCCCTACTCAAAGACATATACATGCATACGATGTGTTAAAACTTTCATACGGTTGACCCTTTTCTTTTTGCTACTAATCAAGTTCATTCAACAAAGACCCAACTCAGCTCAACTGTCGAACCTAACGTTTAGGTCAAGTCGCAAGTATGATTTGAAAGAAGCTTAGTAGCAATTAAAAAGTTGTTTTGTCATAATGGAAAAATCTATGATCTCCCTAGCTGATATGAAGAAAAATCTTAAAATAAATCATATCCAATGACTTCAATCCAGCCAAACTAAATGCAAGGCATATTGTATAGTATTTCATTAGCTGGGCTTCACCTCTCTTTCATAGAGTACATACATGTCATGCTTACATACAGGTAAACACCTTCCTTGGTGGAGAAGAAACAACAATAATTCCAGTTAATGATCTCTACAACTAATTAGGATAAATTAAATTCGTGTTATAATTAGTCCATTCGATCCCATCCAAAAATAACAACAACAAACATGATGAAAATTAAATATTATCAACTTACTATGAGTCTGTTTGATATTGAATTAAAGCAACTTGCACGCTCAAAGCCAATACCCGCTTTTAATTGCGGTATCCCTGCAAAGCCAACACTAAATAACTCAGAATCAAGCAAGCGCTAAACTTTACTTTTACGTCTGTCATTGACGAATCATATTTGATGTACGCTATAGCGTGGCCGTATACCGTCTTTCGTCTTCCTCCAACATAATAGCTTGATATAAAAATCAAACTTATCCGTCCACTACAAGAAAATGTAGCTAATGCAACCCTAGTAAAATGTTGCATTAAGCCCTAAAAAGGTTACATTAGGCCTAATGCAACCTTTTATCAAAAGCTGCATTAGGTGAAGTTGCATTAGATCTAATGCAACCCTTTTTTTAGTTAATGCAACCTTTTTTTAAAAGGTTGCATTTAGTATTAAAAGGCAACCTTTTTATAATGCAACCTTTTTACATGTAGATGCAACTTTTTTAGTTTTGAATGCAACTTTTCTAATACTCAAATGCAATCTTTGCTACACTATAATGCAACCTTTATTATACTCAAATGCAACTATTATTATATTTGTAGTAGAAAAAATGCAACCTTTTTTACGTCAAACGCAACACTTTTTTAAGATTTTATTTACAACAATCGCATCCTTTTTACAATGCAATGCAATGCAACTCTATTAATTTGCAATAGGATCTCAATTACACCAACACAATAACACAAATATAATAGATAATCTAGTATCGTAATTCAACATTGTCCAAACTCAAATAGCTTCTAGCTTGTTGGATGTCCTAATCTTCTGTATAGCTTCTAGTTTAGCTTTTTTTCCTTTGATGGCTGTCTTCAATATCCTTTCGCATTTCGCAACCGTTTTTTGAACTTCAAGGCTCACTTTAAAAGATTCCATAAACGCACCTGGAATCATGTATGATTCCCTCATCACCATCCATTTTCTTCATCATCTTTTTAATAACACCTTTCTCATAAAGTCGAACATAGCCATTGCTCCTTGTTCATTACAACCATTTCATCTTAAGGAGGTTGGTAATTTATGTTTCTGACGAGAACCAAGCCCCATCCCACTCTACATTAGAACGTAAATACAAATAAGGATCCACAATCAAAACTTGTATGCATGTGCAAAAAGTACAATTTTATATTTGAATTCTTACCAATACACAACTTCAATATTAGATGTCAAAACTTGAATCTTTTGCACCTAAGACCAAGAAAATCAAAAATCAGAAAAAAGCACTGGCAAACAAACAAAACATCAATCTTCAATTGGACATGGAGCTGAATATATAAAGATGTGTGCATCTTGCAAGCTTTGATACTGATTAATGTTATCCGGCATACACCACAATATATGGAACCTATAAAAATGATTTAAGATGGCAACTTAATCAGTGGCTAAACACCAATACACTACCTAACCTCACATTATGCTTCTTTAAAGCTTCCCATGTGGCCATGTCCTATTTAGTTTTATTTACGTCAAAGTTCAAACATAATGCATTCAATGCAAACTACACCAAATATGATAATCCTAAAAAGAGTATACCCAAAAGAAGGTGAAAATATTTTTTGTCTAGTATTAGAATACCCAACCAAAGATCTAAAGCGTTAAACAATGAGCCTGTACTTACAAATGTCTCATCGACTAAAATAGATGGAAGCTTTTTTCTGTGGCAATTGCAACCCCGTATAAGATTTTATCCACATTGAAGTTTGATTAGAGCCAATAGCTGTGAGGGCATGTTGAACATGCTTTCCAAAAGAACTAAAAGTAGTAAGAGAGAATAAGTAATTATTATCTCTCAGGTCTTACATAATATCAGTAAAAGATCATGTGGATATATAAAAAAATTACGCCATATTTACTTGATACTCCCCAACTTCTTCCGCATCTACACTGTGTCTATTGTCTAATATGAATTTGTGGGATGAATATTACGCATAAAGAGAAATCAGCCTTCTAAAATGACACCACCTGTATAAGACAACATAAACATTAGTTTTTATACTATATAATTATGTGATGAAACTTGACATTACTCAAACGTGATCTGAATCGCCTCAAGTATTAATGTCGTAGACATTATAAACATGTAAAAGCCATCTAAAAATTATTCTGACTTTCCCAGTCCATCCTGTAAATTAAAGTAAACAGACAATGAAGTTGAGAAAAATCCATCAATGAGATTTGTTGCATTGAGATTACTCTTTCAATGGCTTCAGCCATTTTAAGCTTGAACCCACTTCAATTTTAGCTTCTTTTTTTTTACTCATACAACCTATTAATAGTAAATGCATAACCCAAACTGACCCCGTTTACCTACAAACGCGTCACAATTCCCACCTAAACATTTAAGTTTAAGAAACTAAATACCTTAATAAAGGAAAACAACTTTTAATGAGCCCCTTCTATAGAGAGTAGACCTTAATCCTGGTTAGCAAATGAGAAGAAAAATCCTTTGATTGACATGGAGAATTCCACCTGGTATAAAACACAGACAACAACAATTATTACTTGCAATTTTCTCAATTTTTGAAAGGTAAATAATTTAAAAATATATAAACCTCACATTCGGATGCCCAACTTCATACACATAAAGTTTAGGTACGTACAACCAATGATCGAGTATTTGATTAATCTGATCGTCTAAGTAACAAAAATAAGTATTAAGCATAGATAACACAATTTAATTATTAATCGCTTAAAGGTATACAATATGACTAAACCAACTTTATGCAAATAACAATCTCTAAGCAGCAATTCATTCATGAAAGGTGATTGCTCCAAGGTTGGACCATATAGTATTTGAGGAAGCGACCACCCTCCTGAAATTGAGATTGGATAAATTAAATTAGAATCACTAAATGGATCAAGAATGACCAATAAATTCATAAATTACCTGATTGTGGTTTTCTGTGTATAAAAGCATCTTATAAGAACTTGCATTGATCCCCAATAGTGTCAACGATCTGGAAAAAGATTTAATTGTAATAAAAAAGTGATGAAATTAAGGGGTTGTTTGGATCTGTGGTTTAAACTCATTATGTTTTCTTTTTGAACGGCTAATTTTTATTTGTCATCAAATGGATTTCAGCGCTCACCATATAGAAAGGCAAAGCATTATATGTAATACTAAAAATAATCACAATCAAGAATCAGTTGTAAATCATTATGATCAAATGCTAGAAACTGATAAGTTTATCACTTTTATAAAGCACATCCAAACACCCCTTTGAAGGTATAACAAGTTGGGATTTTTCACTGTTAAAAATTAGAAGTGCAAACCTAGTTCCAACTAGAATCTTTCATATTCTCTAAAAACCACAACCATACTTTAGAAGCATGGGGGTTCACAACGTGATTGAACTCTAACATCAAATGCCCTTTCAAACACACGTATGACCCGACATTTACAACCAAATCAAAAGTTTCATTATATAAAAAACAAATCTTAAATGTGATTGTAGCAAGGTTGATGGAAAAAATAAATACCTAATCAGGGCTGAAGTGGTGGTTATTCAATAATTGAGTGGCGATTTATCAGCGGGCGATAGTTAAAATCGATTAGAGGAGATGACATCCGGTTAGAAGTAGGGGAAGGGAATAAGGCCACAATCCATTGAGACTAATTGTGATCTCTGAGAGCGAGAGGGAAATTGATAAATTTTGGGGGAAGATGAATGTGTTTGAAATTTGGGGAGGGAAACCTAGATAAAAGTAATTACATGTATATCAAAACTATATAAAATGTAAAATTTAAAGTGATGGTTTAGATAAGTTAGTTTTTTTAGCGGTAAGGAACGAAGTGCTACCCACTGTGACACCGAGCATTGTGGTTAAAGTCGACTACTCGACCGCAGCCAGCCTATTGGCTCTCCCAAATGCGCGAAAACCCGACCTCAACCCATCCGAGTCGAACTGACGTCACCCGAGAACTGTATCTCAGAGTGTTAGATTGAGTTTTAGTCGATTATCGTAGATCATAGTGGGCATATTAATTCACGTATGTCTTAATGGATCATATTGGGCTTGAATTGTCATGATGAGCTTAACTAATTCTCTACTTATATAGGTTGTAGTGAGTTATATTTTGTCACACTTATATAGGTTGTAGTGAGTTATATTTTGTCACATTGACAATAAAGGAGCATATGTGTCTTAGTGGATCATATAATCATGATGGTTCTTTATTGATCATAATTAGGGGTGCAAACGAGCCGAGCCGCTCGCGAGCTACTCGAGCTCGGCTCGGTAAAAAGTTTGAAACGAGCCGAGCCTTATTAAGCTCGAACCGAGCTTGAGCCTGACATGTGAAGCTCGTTAGGCTCCTCGAGCCTTATCGAGATTAGTGTAATATTAGTTTTTTTAATATTTAATAATATTTTACCACTCATTTAAAGTTGCTTAGTAAACGTGCCCCGAGCTCGAGCTTCGCTTATCGAGCTCACGAGCATAAACGAACTATTATTATATTATTTTTATTCAATGTATTAACTAATTGATTAGCCCCACTTACGGTGTGCACATATAATGTATATATGGGTGGCCCTCAGGGGGGAGGGCAAAAGTAAAGTTGCAGTAGTTTTAACGTTATTTTATTAATTTCGTGAAAATAACGTTAAAAACGACTTACAGTTAATCATGCATCATGTGGTGGCGTTGATAGCCAAAAGACAAAGGGATACATGCACCGATCGGGTTTGTCTCGATTGCTAAGTGTTCTGTGCCTTATGTCCAAGGCTTGATACCAAACCACATATAGCCGGGGGTCTCACTGGAAGCAGCCTCTCTATTCTTAGGGGTAAGGCTGTCTACATCTTACCCTCCTCAGACCCTACCTTAGCTTTGCTATAGGTGGGATTGACTGAGTATGATGATGATGTATTAACTAATTGATAATAAACGAGCCGAGCCCGAGCCTAGCTCGAGCTTGGTGTCAATTCGGTTTGTTACAATACTGATACAATATCAGCTTTAGGTATAACAATTGAAACGTGCTTTATGTCTGTCGGAAAACTATAAAAACAGATGTCGGCACTAGTTGTTCGGACGGTACCGGTGTGGTTTGGCACGCGACGCGCGCTTGAGACACTCGATATAATTTACAATACCAAAAATATTCTATTGCGAATGCAACTCTTTTTTTCAATGAAATTTATACTAAAACGTCAAGAAAGCTACAAAAGTAAATACCAATGCGAGTACTGATATTGTTCAAATTATATTGGTTCTGTTCGTCACTGTGAAGACAAAAAAATCATTGTAATTAAGTCGTTTGATAACAAAACTTTTATCGGCATATATAAAATAAAAACGTTCAACAGTATGTTCAGAATTTTGTAACGCACTATGTTATTTTATTAAAATGACAAAAAATAGCAAATGGTGTCACTGTATAAAAAATACCATACCACAATGTAAAAATGATGACATCTACATGTACGTCTATGTTTCGATCACTTATACATTATTATTCACAACTCAGTTTCTACAATATTTATACCGATACATAGATAGAAATAAGCAAGATGGAATGACATACTCAGAACTTTATAACTTATCGTAGCTCAAAAGTAATTGTATGTATAAAATATCATTTATAAGTAAATAATATTAAAATCAACCGTGTGACTAATTTATGTAAAAAAAATGTTATTTTGCAATATTGTAATATATATTATAAATTAAACGCTAGCACTTTCCCGAATTACGTTTTTTACATATATTTTGTAGTTAGTATTTTTATATCAAATTTTGTAATCATTCTCCCTCCTAATTGATTTCCCTCCAATTTATAATTCCCTCCTAAATACCCAATTTTTTCGTTTCACTTACCACCAAAAATTAGAATTCTTTCAACGCCATATGTTTTTGGAGGGAACACTATAAGAAAAGGTAATTAATTAAAAATATCGAGAGGAAATGGAGAAAAGTAACCATTTAAAATGATAGCTACATGATCATATTATGTTATGCATCTTAAGTTTCATTTTTATAACAATGCAACTTAAAAAAAAAGGTTACACTAAAGTTGCTTTTATATTATAACTGTGCAACCTTTTAATAAAGGTTACAATTTTTTATTAAGTTTGCAACCTTTTAAAATAAGAGTTGCATTAGAAGATTTAATGCAACCTTTATTTCTAAACAATTTGTTTTATAATCAAATGCAACTAATTTTAAAAGGTTGCTTATAAAAAGTTGCATTAGGCTCATTTTCTAGTAGTGGTCCTTAGCATCCTGGAATAAATTTCCTTAGTTTTTTATAGCACTTCTTCATTAATATAAGTTGCTCCACCATTTTTAGATATATGGAACAAACCTATATTTGCTTTGGCCCATTTTTCATATTAAAACCGTTGAAAAGATATAAATATTCAACAAAAACTAATAATTCTCTAAAGTTAACATGATAACTCAACAAAACAAAATATTTGAACTAATGGCTGATAAAAGTGTTACGGTCGATCCAATCTTAACATGAGCTAAAAATTATATGTTTTGACCTGTTACCTAACCTATCATACCCAAGATGTTTGACCCTCTTAACTTTTATTAAAAATTGCAGATCACATATCAAATAGTCATCATTTGTCATCTGGTATAACCCGTTAGCCAACCCGTCCGACCCCGCCATGTTTGGCCCTTGTGTAGAAAAATATAGTTCAGGTATCAAATAGGCATCATTTATCATCATCTTTTGATCCACTACTAAAACAACATTGACCACGATCAGAATGGAAACTACTAACCTAGGTACTACTCTCACCATTACAGTCAAGGTTCACATGGTCCTCACCATTGTGGAACCATTGTTCAGGAGTTTAGGAAATCATCAAATGCCAACAAATGTCACTACCATTAACATTAAACACAGTATCATGTCGTATCGAAAGCAAGTTCTTCCTTCTAAATTCTAATAAGATTACAAAGGTTTAAAACATATTGCATAATGTTTAGAATAATAACCCGAAAAGTAGCCTTTGTATATGAATTTTTACCATTTTTCTATGAATCTAAGTGACCCTAATGATTATTTACCGACGTAATCCTGTCAACATAGAAGAAGCAGTTTTTTTACCGAAGATTTCATTGCAATTTATGTGAAAATAACAAAATGAAGGATCAAAAGCTTACAGTGTAATCATGGTGGATTCGTCTCTCCCTCGGCCGAAGTAATGATTTGGTGTTCAACTGCAGTCAAATCGAACGAATACACCATTTGAATTTTAAAGTCACATATCCGACACCCAAATACCTAAGTCACTGCACACATATTAACATGTTAATTTCAATAACAGCGCAGCCTCACAACTAAAAGTAAGAAACATTACCAACAAACCTCAGAAAGTGCTAATCTTTTGTAGCCATAGATCGACCGAACAGAATTTGATTTGTGAGGCTAATAACTTGAATAAAACAATCACCATTTTCTGAACCAACTTATGTGTGACTGAAGCAAACATAGATCAAACTCAAAAGTTGTGAAAAGTTGTGTGCCTCAAAATTTGGTGGCACCAGTTGCTTATTTAAAGCCATGACAGCAGCCATGTTACAAACATTCATCATAGCCAAATACAAACTGCTTAGACACGTTCCAAAACTCACCATCAACGCCATATTATACCGTATTGTATACTCTTGATTCTTGAACACAAAGGTTGGTGGCTTAGCCAACGACCAACCAAGGTATAATAAAACCTAAAAAACATAAACATTCAAATCCACCGACAAACGTCTACGAAGGCAAAAGAACCTCAGGTGAGGTAGACTCATCATAATAGGCCCAGACAACATACATTCAACCCCAAAAGTTAGGGCTAACATCGCTTTATAAGAACTGATCAGATATAACCTCTTCAACACCCAAAAATGTTATGGGTTATCATTAACATCAGGTAATCAACCTTTACAGCTCGAAAAAAACAAAAGCAAGAACCGTAGGACAACAGAGAACACAGAGAGAAGACACAATAGGTTAGCTCCGTACCGCTTTCTGATGGGTAGGCGCGTAGAGCTTCGAGTGACTCTCGTCGGCTTGATCCTTCCTTCATCACCACCAATGGCACCGACCAAGCCATAATCTATGACAATCCTTCGATTTGGTGTGACTCGAGCACCGCCATTACACCTTAATCTGAACAGTTGACTTCACCTCACCATCGGCGGGGGGTAGTTTTGTGGTGGCGTTAGGTTAAGAGAGAGAAAGAGTGAGAAAGAAGAGAAAGATTGAAAGTCTGGAGAAAGAAAGGAAAAAAAGAAGAAAAGGAAGGTGTTAAACAGAGCACGTGGCAAGCATAGGAAAGCATAAACCAAACTTTTTTGAAAAACACGCAAGGCACTATGTACAACCTACCATTGCATCAATACATTGCTAATTAGTATATAGGAAATGAGCATTAATGGGTTGTGATATGTTAGTGAGTTGGTCATATTTAGTTACTAGTGGGAATGCCCGCGCGTTGCGGCGGATGTCCCGTATACTATTCAATTATGATGTCTACACATTCCGGGTTTATAACATTTTATTCCATTCAACGAAAAATATGACATAAAAGTTTCTATTCGACATTTACGTGTAGTTCTTGTATGTAAATTGCACTGTGACGTAATGAGCATAATCCGTGTTTGGTGAGTGGAGTTAAAAATCGGGCACAACATTTTTGATGAGTAGTTTGTAATTAATAAAACATATTGTTTATCCTTAAATGCGATCGTGGCTTTGGTGGATTTGAATATGATTCAGACAATTATCTATGATGCGTGAAATATCCCTAAAAGACACATGCCAAAATCAGTAAGAAAACTAATGCACAAGATTAACTTATGAGAACACAACTATTTAGCGTTTAACTTTAAAAGGATAAAACAATCTATTCATCAACATTAAACTAATGCACAAGATTAACTTAAGAGAACACAACTATTTAGCGTTTAACTTTAAAAGGATAAAACAATCTATTCATCAACATTATACCATTGGTTTATACACGCTCTATGGAGGCTTACATATACCAAAAGTTGCTTTAAGAAACAAAAGGATGTTTTCATGTCATAAACAATTGAGATTCGTAGATGATCAAAGCACCTCCACAAAATCAAAAGTAATTCTTACATGTAAAACACACAAAATAACAATGCATTATTTTGGCTAAGAGTGAAGGGAGAGCGTGCGTTGAGCGTGGAAAGCTCACCCACGCCCCAAACACCGCCATTCCCCTACCTTTTCGGGGCTTTATTGTGGAAACCCACTATTACCACATGGCAACTCACGCTCCCAACACAAGCCCCCCTCCCCACAGTCTAAAGAAAATTTTTTTGATTCAACCGTGGTTGACCCGTTAAGGGAACCGTTTTAAAAAGCTTGTTATTTACAAGAAAAAGTGATAACCAAGGACATACCATCGTCCATGGAGCATTCCACAACAAGGGCGGATGCATGTATACTCAGGGGGTACGTCTGTTACCCATCGATTATTCTGACGAAGTGGGAAAAATTGGTTTTGTAAGGTATTTTTATAAAATGTTACTCCTAAACACATTCTTTTGTTACCCCATAAAATATTTTTATATAAAATGTAACCCTTGTTTTATTTTCTAGATCCGTCACTATTCCACAAGACACAACAACGAGCACGAATATTG